>JAUZSU010123607.1:0-17798 GCA_034780255.1 Parotocinclus maculicauda | reverse complement strand
AAAACCACTTTCCACAAAGGCATTGGATTTTCGGTCAGGACACGTCTCTTGTTGCTTCTAATTATGGACTTTTATGGAAAGGTTACAGCAACACATATTAAACCAAAATTGTGAGATCCGCTTACACAAAAACTTTAATAATGTAGCTAACAAGTAATGGAAGCGCTTGATCGTATTGATGGAAACCGCATGTGACCACAAATTGAACTGCGTTATTAATTCAGTAAAAATAAGACCTGATTACATGGTTTGTGACAATGCATCAATAAAAGCTCAATGCTTAACTAAGAACTGTGGTCAGCAGAGATTTTTGCCATCAGCATAATATATTTGATTTAAAACCTTGCAAATTGAAATGCTGCTGTGTTATGAAGTGTTGATTTAAGGCAAGGTGAACATGGCAGATAGTTTGCATTGTAAATACTGGTAATGAATTGGTATTATGTTAGACTCTTACCACAGTGCAACGCAGACCTCAAACACCACCTGTTTTGGCTGATTTGAAGTACGTGGAAAACTTGGATAGCCTGGATTTTCCCCAAACCAGATCTTTAAATCACTCAGCAGATATTTTACTTTAATAAAGTCAGTTGCTGTGCCAAGCCAGAAAACTCTCTGAATCTGTCAGCTCTCCCACCATGACTTTTGCCCACAGTGGCATTGGGCGATGAGCAATATAGACATTTTCTTCTCATCTGAGCAGTTATTTTGGACAATTTTAAAAATTCCACAACCAACATCCGGGCCATTTTACAGTTGGCGTCAGCGTGTGCAGCAGGTCGACGATGGGGTGCTTTGAAGTGTCTGTCTCTGCTGTCTTGCCACATCTGTTGGCAAGATGTGTGTTAGTAGGGGTTGTGTTGCACTGAGGGGGTTTGGGAGCAGTGGAGGAGGGGGTATGTGGGGAGAGTTGGGTTTGTCGGTATTCTCAACGTCATGTGACAATGAAAGACGTCGTAAAATCAAAGTGTTACGTTTTGAAGTGCTGTAAAGCTCCATCTGGTACAGCACAAAATACCATTGTTTTATTTCGGTGTGGCGTGTCAGCATTAAAATAATTAGTCTATGTAGAAACCACAGTTGCATGTAAGCATTGGATTTACCCAGATTTCTGCATCACTTACTAATATGGTCTGATCATGAATTGATACTTCTTCTTAAACGATTAACACACAAACAATGGCATGTATGCATTCATAAACATGTGGATTAATCATGCACTATCTTTCTGGAAAAAATATTTGAACCCTTAATATAATGCCCCTTGTATAGATTCTTCTTTAAAGCAAGATTGTTCCCTGTAGCTGCTTGTCACCTTTGCGTAAGAGAAGCATTAGGGACATTCTGATGTTTTCTGTTGTCAAACTACTTTTTACTGACAGCATCATTCACTTTCTGTAAATGTTTGGGAACATCTTTTTTAGGTTTCCCTGTAAAGCATCTTGTCATGTTCCCTCAGTGACTGCACACACAGTACAGTTTTGTGCAGTTTAACTACCGCATTATGTTCTGTGAAACACGTTGACCAAAACGGACGTTGGTCGCACAGTACAATGTCTAGTCTTTTTCTCACATTGTTTTTTATTTTACTGTAAAGTAAATATAAAGAGTATTTTCACAAGAAATTTGTGTTCAAGCTTAAAATGCAATTTATGTAAATTCACAATTATATTGTTAGTTAAAATACATTAGTTATGTATTTCATGATCATGTATAGGGGAAAGGTGCAACACTTGGATGGTATGATGGACTTGACACTTTTGCCATACATTTTTTTACCAAAAATTTATAGATATAGATAGAAATTTATAGATTTATATAGAATTTTGATAGATTAATCTCTAAGCACATCAACAGACACTAAAAATGCATTCCTGCTTTTAAATGCCTTCCTCAGCAGTAAATGGCTGTTTGGAGATGGAGGTGACAGAGTCGAATGGCTGTTTATGGGTTCAATGGTTTCAGGGTTAAAAGACATTTTTATTCCTATTATAATGTATTATAATTCTTAAGACGTTGGTCATTAAAGTAAATGGCCATTTATTAGAAGGTTGATGGAGCATACCTGTAGCTAAGCATGACGTTCCTCCACCTTTACAGATGGGATTAAGTTTTGGTTTTGGCATCCAGTGCTTTTTTTCAAATAAATACAGCATTGTAAATTTCTCCAGATACGTAACCAAAATGCACAAGGTATCAACTTTAATTTGTAGATGGTTTCTCTCATTGTGGAATGATAAAATAATGATTCTGTGAACAGATTTATGTTCAGTGAAGCAGCAATACAATTTAATCTCATTAACTGGAAGAGTTGATTTAAGGAGTACTTAGAGTTTCACATAACCTTTTTTAGTCTGGCCTGGGAAAAATTTGGTATGCATTAAAAAGCTACATGAACGTAATTGGAGCATGTTTTATGTGTGGGGGGCACCTCAGTGTAAACGTGCAAAAGCTCTATGCAAGCACATAGAAGAAACAAATATACTAACTGCATGGTGGCGACACAAGCAAAAGGTTAGCCAGCCTGCTATCACAGGTGCTGAATAAACAAACAAAGTGCATGGTGAAGGTGTTACCAAGAAACCCACATCTTACATGGAATTTTAAGACGTTTTTTCATTTCTTCCGTGCTAAATCATGGACGGATGTCCAGCCTATCCAGAATTGTGGACTTTGCTTGCCAAGTTTATGGTTGGTGGGTTCTCATTAATCTGATAAACAAGATTAATCAATAATATTGTATAATCTGTGCAATTTATATCACTGATTCATTCACACAATGACAACAACAACAATAAATATAATTATAATACCAATATGTTACACTCATTTAGCACACTTCACATACCCAAGATTAATTCACAATAGGAGATTAAATAAAATACAATAAAATAAAACAAGAGAGTGAATATTAGAGGAAGTAAAAGTATTCAGTGAAAAGGTAGGTTTTTAGCTGAGATTTGTTGAGTGGAAGAGAGACAGAAGTGCGAACATGAAGTTTACGAAGTTTGAAAGGGTAGGGTAAGTAACACTGAAAGATTTGTTGGCCAGAGTGGAAAGCCTGAACCAATGAACAGTCAGGAGGCCTAAATCAAAGGGCCTAAGCTTACAAGGAAGATACATGAGGATGAAGCAACATTATTTTCATACCCTTTTATTCCAAATCAGGGTCATGTTGAGTCAGGGTCTAACCAGCAGCACAGTGTGGGGCAGGAACCGACACATCTCAGGGCACACACATACACACAGGGTCACATTAGAGATGGCAAATTACCTTGGAATGTGGGAGGAAACCAGAATATTTATAGGTAACCCACACAGACATGAGGAAATATATAGTAATATGGTGGAGTCCAAATGTAGAACTGAACTGTGCCACCCTAACCATTATAACTGTTTAAGTGTTTTCAATCCTTGTTTTACTACTACTACTACTACTACTACTTATTATTATTATTATTATTATTATTATTATTATTATTATTATTATTATCATTATTATTATTATTATTATTATTATTATTAGTAGTAGTAGTAGTAGTAGTAGTAGTAGAAGTAGTAGTAGTAGTAATAATAATAGCAATAAATAGCTCCCAAAAATTAGGGAATACCTCAAAATGAAATATCTCATAATTAAATGTCTCCTAATTTTTGTGTGCATTGTATATATGAATATATAATAATAATATTAATAATTATAATCATAATAATTTCTTAATTCCTGTTCAAAATGCTCTAGGGGCATACCCCTCTTCTCATGCCTATCGGACTCGGGTTTACGGCATCAAATGCAAGCACGATTGGCTGTGTCTGAGGAAGGGAATGTCTTTTGGGAATTGTCCCCCATTTTTGCAACAGCAATCCCTTCCCAACACTAAGAAAGATAGACGCTAAAGCTAGTGCTTTAATACTCGAGTCCAGTCTTGTTCAGTCTTCAAGTGTGTATTTCAAACACACCTACTTTACCTTGTCCTCAAAATGTGGAATGATTATTATTAAACATTTATAATACATGAAGTAAATATTATATTATGTTTTCACATTTAATACACATTTTTCATATTTTATAATAAAGATGAATAGAATAGATTTTATTGATATATTCCTTTTTCAATGTAGTGATTTCTGATTACGTTTGAGAGTGACTGTAATTGAATAAAAGTTAATCATGATCAATAAAGTATAATCATTGCTATTTATGAATAAATCCAAAATCTATTATTATTGATTATACACAGCACTTTACACACACACACACACATATAGCCTATATATATATATATATATATATATGAATCAAAAGTAAATGAATCAAAAGTAAATTACAAACTGATAATTTATTTTTGCATGATAAAAAACCTAATCTGGTCCCAGTCTCGGCCAATCCTGTTCTTGGTTTTGACTCGGACATGGCTCTAGCACTCTTAGCTACAACCTTAGCTGAAGAAATCCTGAGCCAAGACGTGTAATTATAATGCGGAAAATACTCTACATGGAAAGTACAGTTGTTTGTTTATATTGGATAGTATTGGTTATTTGGATGAAGGTCATGCCACAATTTATAAGAAATGTAGAAATCCAGGTATTTCCACCGGATAACCTTAAGAAATGGAAAACACAGTTAAAGGAAGTAATTTAGTTCAGAATTAGAAATTTCAAGACAGGTCATGGATAAAAGGATTAATTAACTGTGGCTGACTGTCAATGCAGTTTTTTTTTTATTTCTTAACTTTTTCAATTAAACTGTAATCTTTTTAACATAACCTAAATTTAGCACAACGTAAATCAACTCTATGTCTCTTCTCTACAGCGCTGTAAAAATACTCACCAAACATGAGCCTGAGAAACAAGTTTGAGTCAAAGAAAAGTCAGCTCATCACAGAGCTCTGTCTGAATATTGTCAGACATGGTTGGTGCCATCATACGCCTACTCACCTCTATATGGCCACAGCTCTGAATACTGCCAAGACAGCTTCTTCATTGCTTCTAATACTAAATAGAGGCAAAACTACTGAGACAGTGGTTTAATCCTGGGTTTATGGAGCCGGCTTTCAGTGGTGCCAGCATTTGACGCGCCGCAAGCATTTTCACATTCCGTTTGCCAAGGGTGGTTGGCCTAGGAACAGTTATTTTCCTTGCAAAGCAGCAGTGTCAGTACCGCACTCCTATCCAGACAACAACCGTGCCATTTGTAACCATTATTAAAGTCATATTTTGCAACTTGGCTTGTAAACCTTCTTCAAAATGAGCTGGGAAGCTGCCTGATATCCACTCCACGCGCCTTTTGCTGCCGCCGTGGAGCTGTTATTCATTAAGGAAGATAGTACTGAAACTTTTTCGTAGCCTGCTTCATGTCATCTTGAATACAGAAGTTAATGATGCAGCATAAGGCTCATGGATTAGGCATTAGATGATGGATAATCTTCATCTTTCAGCTTCTCTGCTGTTTCCTCAATCAATATAATGTGACAGGGGTGAGAATGAACGTTAGCCAAGTTTTATAAACCTCTGACATCTTGCAAATGTAAATCTGATAAGAAGGTCAGGTCAAGTCAAGTCAGATTTATTTATATTACACTTTTCACAATGGAGCATTGTCTCAAGGCAGCTTTAAAATATTATTTTATCTCAAAAGGCCAATCCAAAATTGAGCAAGCCTAGGGCGACAGTGGAAAGGAAAAACTCCCTGAATGTAAAAGGAAGAAACCTTGGGAGGAAAAAGACTCAAAAAGTGACCCATCCTTCTTGGGTGGCCTAGATGTTAACTGAAATACTTACGTTTGTATCAATGGTCAAATTAAGCAAATTATAACAATGAATTTAATTATTGTTAACAATGAATGTTAAAATATTTACATTTTAGGGTCCTCAGTGGTCTTTCCTTGGAGGCACATCGTCTCCTAACAACTTAATAATGGAGGTAGTTACTACACTCTTTTGTGGCCCGGGCATGGTGGGAATGGTTTCTGTTAATGAAGACCAGTAGAGTGATGCTGAGATGGAACATCTAAGTGTGTGGTGCTGTAGCTGGTACCGGAACATCAGCTCGGAGAGAAAAGAGAAAATGTAGTAACTTAATGCTTTAATGCATGGATAATAAAATAATAGTATGCTTTTTGCGATGAAGCCTCAAAGCCAACAGCATTGAGCATGTTAGTTAAACAGTGGTTAGTAAAAGGAAACAATGGAATCTTCATGTTAGAATGATTAGAGGATCAATAAAAAACAGAATTAAAAAGGAAAGGAAGTGTCTGCAATGAAGGAAGCCTGAAATGAGAGGTATATGATTACATTTATCTTAATATTGCAACTAAGTTGCATCATAAAGCTCCCCTGCACCACAGTACAGAAAAAGTATATAAATTAGGTGCTTGGAACTTTTTGCACCTTTTACAATTTTTTGTTTCTCAATAAATATGACATAAATCCTCATTAGATTTTCACACAAGTTCTAAAAGCAGATAAAGAAAACCCAGTTAAACAAATATTACACTTTGCCATATTTATTGGGGAAAACAATCCAGTATTACATATCTTAGAGTAGCAAAACTAGGTGAATCATCTCTATTAGTATCTATTGTGCCTGTTAACTGTATATCAGCTTGGAGGAATCTTAGCCCATTTCTCCATACAGAATAGCTTCCACTCCGGAATATTGGTGGATTTCCTCACATGACATCCATCACACCATTTTAAGTAAATTAAATTTAGGATTATGACTTGGTTATTTCACTTTCCAATACTTTAGTTTTATTTAACCATTCTTTTGCAGAAATACCTGTCTTGCACTGTCTTGCTGCATGGCCCACATTGTTTTAAACCCCAGATGTCCTACAATTTGCTTTTTTATTTCAGCAATAATGGCAAGCCTGGTCCAGATGCAGCAAAACAGGCTCATTCACACCAAAAAAGCTCACAAACTAATCTATTTTTTTTGTAATAGTGTTTTCCTGCCAAGGACTCTCTAAAGTGGAAGGTCCTGAAGTATGCCGATATGCATATATTTCTTACTGTTATTTTATTTGACATTTTATGTATATGTTAATTTGTTAGTTTCTGGGTTTTTTTTAACTACAAAAATCACAAATTGTGTTTTTTTGCTTACAAAAATTTAGGGATATTTCAAAATGAATGTGAAGTGATTAAAAAATAATCATTTGATTTTATTTCATTAAACAAGATAATCAGAAAAGCAAATGAAAAGTTGTTTAATTACGCAAATATGATGCAAACTCAATTATCATGATTGAGTAGCAAGTGATATACATAGGGTTGAACAGAAGGATGTCAAACTGAACGAGCGTGCCACACATTGACTGTTCAATAGGGTGTATGATCACCCAAGACTGGCAAAACACTGACAGTGATGGGGTATGGACAGGATCAGATTATCCAGAAGTTCTTGTGGGATCCTCTTCATATTCATTTTGAAATATCCCCTAATGTTTGTAAGCAGTGTATTACTGCAAACATATTTGACTAGACAAATTGGTTTCATTTCAAGACCCTTTGTGAATCTTGACCCTCCCATTGTTTCTAACTTATAATATTTAGTGAGTTTTTTCCATTCCAATGTCACCCTACACTTGCTCAAATGTGGATTGGCCATAGATAATCTAAAATTGTAAAGCTGCTTTGAGACAATGCTGCAATGTAGAAAGCGCTAAATGACTTGACTTGACTTAGACATTTGGCTTGCCCAAGTGATGGGCAGCAACCCTGCCATGCTTGCCATTGTTGTTTTGTATTGTCCTGGTAGTAAAACATTAAAACATTAGCATTAAACAAAGTAAGAGAGGTCTTTATTTGCTTAGAAGTTACCCTGGGTACTAATGTGACCTTATGTTGTGTTATTTGCTTTGCTCATGGAGAGAACTTTATTGGTCGACCAAATATTAATCAGTAATCTTGAATTATCTCACTTTGTACATTGCCTATCTCACTATGTATTGGTGGAGTCCGAACTCTTTAGAAATGGTTTGGTAAACTTTTCAAGCTTGATGAACATTAACAAAAAAAATTTCTGATGTCATAAGAAAGCTCTTTTGTTTAGACTATAGCACACTTCAACAAACGTGTTTTGAAGATCAGATTTTGATAGATTCCTGTTCTTCACCTAAAGTTCTTCACTTAATGACTCGCTTGATTTTGTTTTCAAATTAACTGTTAATTCTAGGTTCACATACTTTTGCCACTTGAACATATGTGCCATTAGAATGTTTTCCATTATAAATTATAAAATTATGAAATTTTTGTATGATTTGTTTAACTTGGTTCTCTCTAGTTTTAGGGTTAAATATAACCAAACAAATGTAATGCTGTTTTTATGTCACATTTAAACATAACTACAGGAAATGTGTCCGGTTTTACAGACTTTCAAGCATGACCATACCTGCTGCTGTGCTTGCTATCCTTTCTAAGACCCCATTTTGGCTCTTTGTGAGTTTTCAGTTAAATAAAAGCTGATTGTGTCAGTTCTTTGCAAACTTTACCCGGCAAAACACTGTCCTTCTTGACTCATTTGCTTTGGAAAACAATATTGAATCACGGACCTAAATTGCTTTGGTGGAAAAATGATTCAAGTGGGCATAAAGTGCATGTGAGAGTCATTTTGGCTCATTATGGCATCATCTGAAATGTCAAGAAATTGAAACCAGCATGAGGGAGTTTAGCCTGTGAGAGACAGAGGGGGAGAGGGAGCGAGAGAATGTACACAAGGTGGTTACACATGGTTTTTGTAGACAACAAAACTAAAATAATTCAACAAAGGGCTTCTATGTTGTTTTTCCCCCTCGCTCTCCTCAATCTAATTGGATGGCTCTACTGTTAAACTTTGTACAATGCCATTAAATGAGGTGTGTGCTGTAGCAAATTAGGCTAAAATTAGGCCGCATGCACTTGCACATGTAATTTCTGTTTTCGTGCCTGTAGCTCAATTAGAAGTCTCGTGCTGGGCACAACAGAAAAAAAGACTGATAGACTGAAAATGCATGGTTTAACTTTTCTGCTAGGAGCACTCTATACTCATTTTCTATATTGGTGGTTCTCATATCTGAATTTATTTTGAGTGTCGTTAGCTCAGAAACTAGCAAGCAGGTCTGTGTACTTTGTTTACTATTTGTACCCTGTGTGGGCACCATTTATTCTCCACACTGTAAAAAGGCTGCTGCAATCACAAACACAGACGTCTGACCACATCAGGCCAAGTCAGACAAGGGCACATACCCTCTGATGGGGCAGTCACTGTTTATGGCTGCCATTTTATTGTAACCATGACCATAACTTTTCTTTGCCCTGTACAGCCCATTTGACCACAGTGGTAAATCTCAGCTAGACTGGTGCCAGTGACTCAATCTGCAACTTAATTTCTACCCGTTTGTCCTCTGTCAAAAGACCTTTAATGAGCCCTCAATTAAAGTGTATGCTGTATGATAAAATGTTGTATGTACTAGAACACATATAAAGTAATTTGTTTATCAATATATAACACTTTGCTGATTCTCCAGAAAATATTCCAATGCCAATAATACATATCTTGTAAACATGTTGTTCATCAAGATCCCAGAACAAGCTGAGCTTCTGGAAGACTTCCTAAGTCCCTGTGAGGAACCACAAGTGTTCTTAAGTCTTAGAATGGAAAATGTTTTATTTGGTTGTTTCTGTTTTTTAAGCAAAACCAAATCACAACATGAACATAATTCACAACTCAAAGAACTGGAATTGATGTGGACTCAATCTACTTGGAATCTACATTGGAAACAGCAAATCATCTGATCAAATATAAACATTCATAAATGAAAACAGCTGCTACAAATTCTACACTGTAAATAATTACTTGTGGACCTTACGGTCACTTAATGGTAGCAGTGTGCCAGCTGTACTGTACTGTTGGATACAGGACATCTACCCAGCATCTTACAAGTAAATGAACTGATATTGGGTGTTATAGCATTTGGCTAGGTGACATGGATGCATCCATTAATAAATGTTTACTTATTGCAAAAAAATAATTTACCCAGTTAAAAAATGGCTCTCATGTGCTACTTTTGGGTAAAATGATGAGAGATGAGAGATATCGCTGACTGCTAGACATGCCTCTATGATGCACCCGAAGACATTTCCCTTGTTGACATAATTGGACTGAGAGAAGCAGGATGGTGGTTTCAGCGAATAGTCTGCCATCTAGGCTGTTCTGACCTAGCTGTAAGGAGGTGTTGGGAACAGTGGTTCCATGAGGGCACCCAGACAGGGCGAATAGGCTCTGGACACCCCACACAGACCACCACTAAAGAGGATCAATTGATTTGCCGATAAGCATGCACATCTCTCATAGTTTCACTGTCTATCATTCCCACGCGCTTAGTAGAAGGAAATTTGTGTCACAGCACAAATTATGGTAAGGCCTGAGCAAGGAGGCCTTGTGGTAAGAAGTTCAATACTGATTTCTTTGTGAAGTGAGACATTGTTTCAACTGCTGGTGTGATGATCTAGGGAACATATGACAATTGGTCACTGCAAGTAGTGATACAGTGGACAGATCAGCTCATGGCAGGGCTTTCAACTAGAAGCCAACTGCTTCCTCACAGCAAGGGTCTCCCAGGAATGTCTCCGTCAGATTGCAACACTTCCACTGGCCTGCCTGGTCACCAGATTGTGGTACGCCAGCTTTAGCAACCTACGAGTGTGCAGGATCTACAGGTCCAACTTCAACATCTGTGGGCAAATGTGCCACATGAGACCACATGGAACCTGCATGCCTACAATGCAAAAAACATATCTCATCTTGTATCCAGGCTAGAAGCAGCCTAACAGGTTACTAGGGCCTTCTTTTGATTTGTACAGTTTTACCGGATTAACTTATGCTTTCATTCTAATATTGTAATCATATACGTATATAATCATTACAGTATTAGTTTTTTGTGTAGCTTGTAATATTCTTGCTCTACTCTATTTGGGACATGACTGTTAAAAATAAAACATTTCCACACAGATGTTGTGTCCTTGGATTGGGGTCCACTTTATTGATATTTACAGCCAACACCTAAAAAGTTCCAGTGCTAAGCTTGTAGCCTTGACATAATGCTAGCAAAAAATAAAAATAAAATGCTGAATTGTCTCAAACTGAGTTCTCAAGCCATGGGTGGAGCTACTCATATAAGGGGTGGTATAATCTTAATGAACCCCCTCATGATGCAAGAAGGAAGCCAGTCCGAATGCTTTTTTTTTTCATTTTCGTTTTCTGAAATAGGCAGCCCACAAAAAAAATAGATTGTCTGATTTCACAGCTTGTGGGGTTGGTAGACAGTCCAGATAGCCAAATCTATGTGCACAAATACTGGGAAGAGAGTTTTACATAATGTGTTCACTTTAAGCATGGGAAAGGCTCCATTTTGACCAATATGAAAACTATGTTGATGATGAGATGCTGGAACACTCTAACATATACAAAATTTGTGAGAATTTTAAACAGCGATGGCGGTTTTGTTAGTTTTGAAACAAATCAAGCCAAGAGAAAAACCACAAGCCCTTAGCCTAAGCCTTACCACTCATTACTTTTCATGTGAGTTGGCCTGAAGAAGGCTGGAAATGCAAATCTCCACCTGTGCTGTCGATTCTAGATTTGACCTATACTCATTCCCAGTTCACCACTAATAGGACTGGATTTATTAATGGTACTCCCCTTAATGTGGTCGAGTGGCTGCCAAGCAGTAAAGTGAGTTAGATTAGACCTGATAGCAGAGATTGCCAGGCACGCTAACCATTTCTGAATATGAGGCAGCAGTTTGTTCATATATTAGCCAGTTGCAACTTAAAGTCTGCCCTGTAGAAAGACTTGCGTGTGTGTGAGAGAGAGGAATTAGAGAAGAAACAGTTTCGTTTACGCCACAGCGGAACAGAACTGCATCAAGACGTCCGAATACATTTCATGGCATGAAGGCTCAGACTTCATTTTTTTATTTTTTGACAGACCATCCATTCATAGAAAGGAGGAACCTTTGGAACTTTTAGACTTGCGCCAAAACATTGGAGGCGACGCCATGATGCTCTTTATGCAGATGAGAGCTGACAGGACTGGAAGAGCTCCAACACAGATACACAAAAGAGCCTCTCTGTCAAGAACATGAACAATTCCACACAAATCCTCCACAGAAAGAATCCATCTGAGAGCGATTTACCTAAACAGTGTGGTCTTTTCCATGGCTCTGAAAACAAAAACAAAAATGCTTTTCAGTCATCACTCTAGCGTTTTGGGTGGATTTTAATCATTTGTTAGCATGAGGACAGGACGAGCTCTAGGTCAAGGCAATAACTGCCGTAATTGTAGGTTTTTGTTTAGCTTTCTTTTTTATAATTTAGCGTCTGTGCCCTGTAGTCTAAGGAAATTGCTTGAATGTGTCGATGTATTTACTACAATCTTTGTCAGAAACTGCTGTATAATAAATGATAATGACATAGCTAATAATAATGATGCCACCATCATCCAATAATCCAAACATATTAGGTTAACTGGTGTCTCTAAAGTGTCTCAGTGTGAGTGTGTGTGTGCCATGGATTTGCACCCTGTCTAGGATTGGTTTTCATTTTCTCCCTGTGAGTCATTGCAACGCAACGCTGTCCGCAACGCTGATTTGGATTAGGCAGGCCTCCAGCCCACCATCCCAGAAAACCAAGTTCAAGTCCTAATTTTGCCTTTCCAGTGGGTAAGGAGTCATATGCACACATGAGAGAGTGGAGGCCGCTGCTAACAGTAACCTATACCCTATTTTGTGTTAGGTACCAGAGCCCCTGGGACCCTGAACGCATTAAATATATGGCACTACTAATAATTATAACAAAAACAATAATGGAACAACAAAGCATTAATAACAATAACAACAATTAATATTATGCAATTTAGTGTTGGAGGCTTCGAGGACAATCAAGCTCAGCTCACAAGGTAAGAACCAACCCTGAATAGGTCGCCAGTCCATCGCAGGGGAACTTAGGGATGCCAGTTGACCCATTGCATTTATTTGGAATGTGGAGCCAGAGGAAACACACACATGGAGGACATGCAAACCTCACAAGGCAGCGGCTGGGCCGAGACTCAAACGTAGATTAATGGAGTTGTCAGGCAACAGCCATAAAATCAGCACTCAAATTCAATATTTCAGATTGACATGTAACATACAGAAATATATCTCCATATCGGCACACAATAAACTCAGAACACGTTTCTTTCAGGAATGACAACATCATGATCTAGAATTTTTACAGAAAACTGAATTGATAAAAAGCCATTTCTCCTTATGAGAGTTTTTTAAAACACATATAGATTGAATTGGCTATTTATTGTAAGAATTACTTTGTGCTTGTTATGGAATGTAGAGCAAGCATGACTGGCTTAATGGTTTGGATCAAGAATCACATGCAAAAAAGTGTTGCTGAAATAACAGAGATCAGTAGTTACGAGTAACTATATGTAATTCATATAAGTAATTGCAGTATAATTATACACTCACTTGTAACACATTCATAATAAACAATAAAACATATATTTCTGGATTCTCTACAGACAGCAGTGGCAGTAGAATGGGTTGTACTGAAAACTAGTGACTCTCATCATGACATATTTGTATGTTTCTGCTTCCAGCAAGTCAGTTCTTTAGGTTTCTGTCCCAGTGTCCTTAGAACTGGTTTGCCAACTTTGAGATTTTTACTGGCTTGCACAGAACTTTGACCACAACTCCATCAGACACAGACAAGTAAGCCATGGCTTATTATCTAACATTAGAAGCCGACTTCACAGTCATGTTCCAAAATCGAGTGGAACGCTATATGTTCTCTACAGGGTTCAAATCTGGCAAAATCATGAGCCTGATGGATTGTGGCAGATTCCCAACTAAGAGAAGAGATTTTGGGAGATTTGAAACTGAGCCATGTGGTAGTTTAAGTTTTATATAAATTCTATCTTTGTTTACTAAATGACTAAGTAATTGAGTTTCCAGCCCCCCGAACAGTTCACTAAGCAGTGGCGACCAAGTGGTGGCACAGGTCTCCAGAGTGTATTTTCTTGCTAATATTCTGACCAGTAAGATGTTGTTAACAGCTGGAATGAAATCACTAATTCTATGTACTTTTGGATATATTGTGTACCTTGATATACCAACTGTTATTTAGGGTTATTATACAATGAAATGTACATAATGTTACAATCAACTTAGCATTAAGGATTGAACTGAAATAAGTTACTGCATGGCAATCATCCACACAGGTACAATGATGTCTGGAAATCCCTTCTGCTTTTCCATGTCCAGTATGTTGAGGCCTTCCTTCTGAATAATGCTCTTCATGATGTCCAGGTGGCGAATAATGCTGCTGTCAACAGAATCTAGTTTGCAGCCTTGCTGTGCCATGTTATCCTTTATGATGATGACTCCATTGGGTCTCAGACTTTCCTTTGCTCGAATCAAAAACTCCAACAGGTCTTTATCAGTCAGGTGGCCTAAGTAAAATAAAGAGCTTTGAGATTAAAGATCAAACAGTTTGGTAAAAAGTAAAACGTTTGGGGGATAAAGCTGAAAATTATATTGTAATACTTTGCCAATTTTGGGACTTCATCCTGGACAAGCTACATGTCTGTGAGAGGGCATCATACACTGATTGATAAGTTAGGGTACACAATTGGTGTGTTGTTGGGAAATTCCATTTTTATACAACCCAGTTGACTGTGTATTGTTGGACCCCAATCCATTTAGAGATGGTTTTGTAACCTTTTCCAACTTGATGAGCATCAATTACTCTTTTTCTGAGAACCTCAGAAATGTCCTCCCACAAACATGGTGCCCACCCACCCCTGATTATGTGTCTAATTTCACCTTTGAATGACAATCCAAGCGCATCACATCCAAGCACATCTACTTTTGGGACGTCTATGAACATCTGTTCATGTTTTCTAAATCTTTCAAACACCAGTCTATGATCACATCAATTTACTGGGCAGCCATAGCAGTAAGCTTCCTACATAAATGAGCTGTTATGCCAAAAACAAAGCAATTTTACACAATAACACATCTTGGTATTTCATCCTTGTACATTTTAAATATTGTAAATGAACTGTAAATCTTACTGGCATGTAATTATTGGTGTTTATTGGTTTATTTATTGGTGAGAAACCATGTTCACGATACCAGATTTATTTATTGGAAGCTGGTTACAAGGTTCTGCCCCTCTAAGAAACACACCAATTGTTTAAAAATAGAAGCGGTGTGTCTAGCTGTCCAAGAAATACTGAAATGTTACTCGCACGTCCACACTCCATTCATTGCTAGTGAAACTGGAGCATCAGAGCATAGCTCAAAATGACATTCTAATAGCCATTTGCTTTCTGGGTGTCAGTCTTTTCTCCTAAACGAGTACACGATCATGGCATAAATACTAAGAGATGCATAAGCTTCAGCGAGGTTCTATTAGCACTATGCCATGGGCTTTAAAGAAGATTGTACATACAGAAGTAGTTATTAGAAGGAGTTTGAGCTTACTGACAGAAATATGTGACATATTGTGAAACTGCAGCATTGTTTTCTGTTGAGGTGGTCAGCTTTCACAGCATCATCCATAAAAATCTCTCATCTGTGCAACTGGGTTCTGGACTTCCTAACAGGTAGACCCCAGGTGGTTAGAGTAGGAAACAGCTTCTCTTCCACGCTGACTCTGAGCACGGGGGCTCCTCAAGGCTGTGTCCTCAGCCCCCTCTTGTACTCCCTATTTACACATGACTGTGTAGCCAGACACACTTCCAACATCATCTTCAAGTTTGCTGATGACACCACCATCCTAGGCCTCATCACAGATGGAGACGAGACTGCCTACAGAGACGAGGTCAGCGCCCTGTCAGAGTGGTGCTTCCACAACCATCTCAGTCTCAACATCAGCAAAACTAAGGAGATGATAGTGGACTACAGGAAGCTGCAGAGGGGTGATCACTCTCCCCTATACATCAATGGAGCTGAGGTGGAGAGGGTCAGCAGTGTTAGGTTCCTCGGGGTACACCTCACTGATGACCTCACCTGGTCACTCCACACCAGCAAAGCAGTGAGATCCGCCCGTCAGCGCCTCTTTTTCCTGCGAAGGCTCAGGAAGTTTGGTCTGCCTCCTGACATCCTCACCAACTTCTACAGATGCACCATAGAGAGCATCCTCACGGCCTGCATCACTGTCTGGTATGGCAGCTGTACTGCCTATGACCGCAAGGCCCTGAAGAGAGTGGTGAGGACAGCGGAGTCCATCATAGGCAGGAAACTTCCAGACCTGCAGGACATCTACCGGTCCCGCTGCCTGAGGAAAATCCAGAAGACCCAGTTGGACTGTAGCCACCCAGCACACGGCCTGTTCACCTTACTGCCATCAGGCAGGAGGTACCGCAGCATCCAGGCGAGAACAAACCGGCTAATGAACAGTTTCTACCCACAAGCCATCAGGTTCCTGAACAAGCTGTGAGCCTTTCACCAACACCACTGCACTCGGACACTTTATTATTAATACTCTTATATAACACTGCTATGGACAACATCACTAAGTCACTTTATACAACAGCAATAGACATAAACATACATATTTATATTTAGCTCCACTCTCTCTCAGACTATACCTGTCTCATAAATGTACGTCAGACAATTCCTACAGATCCCTCCGGTCCCTTTGTATTCTGTATTTTGAGTATATTTTGTGTATTTTTGTATTTATTGAATACAACTTTTATATCTCTTTATTATATGTTTAGTATGTATATAGTGTTGTCCTGCTGTAGGGTATCAACAGGAGCCTCACCACAAGCATTTCAATGCATAAATGTCCTGACATGTTGTGCATATGACAAATAAAACATGAACTTGAACTTTGTTGAGCAATGAAGAGCCTCAGCTCATCTTTGCTCCTCAGAAACTTGTCCTTTGTGGATACAGATTTTCTACCAATTCATGATTATAATCACCTGTTGACATTACATAATTAATTCGTTTTACTTTGTTTTTTGCATCACCAAGTTGTCTGTCCCATTTTTTTTTATATGTTGCAGTACTGACATTAATAGTCCTGGCATTAATAGATGTTTATTATCAAACTAGATCAAGTTAACCAAACAAAACATGAAATATCCTGGGTTCATACTGATTGCAATGACTTGGGTAAATGTAAGCAAACCTGCATTTTCTCAAGTTTATCTGATTTGAGGTTGTCTGGTTATATATCTATCTTAAATTGATATTAAGATCCTGCTATCATGCCCAGTTTATGAAACACCTTTTTGTCTCAACTGTGCTTGTGAAAAGTGCTAGACAAATATCTTTCAACTTGTCAATTCCCTTCAGTTTCCAAGAACTACACAAATATATCTAAACTATACAAATTACTTTTTTACAAACGTGCCCTACGGCGTGCAAAGAATGCAACATCATTATTAGAAGTGCGTAAAGAGAACTCACATGTTATCCCTTTGATTAAATCATGACACAATGATCTTTACACCCCTAAATTTGTTATTTATTTTGTTCAGATACCTGTAAAAATCATCTTTATCTGTACCATCCAGATACATATGGAATTTTTTGTTTGGTGGTGGAGAGCATGCACCTATGTTGAAAAAGTTCACGCGACTATTTGTGTAGACTAAAACCTAAAATTTATGACAATGTTAAACAAGGTTGATGAGAAAAAGACTGATTCAAGATGGCTATCCTGATAACACATACAGTGCATCCGGAAAGTATTCACAGCGCTTCACTTTTTCCACATTTTGTTACGTTACAGCCTTATTCCAA
>JAUZSU010123596.1:0-17799 GCA_034780255.1 Parotocinclus maculicauda | reverse complement strand
ACAATAGTCCAATCTAGACGTTATAAAGGCATGCACTAATTTTTCTGCGTCATGCAGAGACATAATATTTCTTAACTTAGCGATGTTTCTGAGATGGACTAGGTAAAGAGTAGATAAAGAGATTATATGAGGGGTGGATATGCGCACCAAATATGGAATACCGGTCGTTTTGTTTATGTCATGAAGAAATTGTGCATGTATTAATGTTTGTTATTAGTTGTTTTGACTAGAAAATGCAACCCATTCCTATTGGATTGGAATGGTTCAGTCCATGGGTGGGGCCTATCCTATAAGATGGGATAGGGAAACAATATGGGGGGTCAGCTTGAGAGCGTTCACCTCATGCTAAGAGGGAGCTAAGGGATTGAGAGCCAGGCTAAACCCTTTTTAGTTACCTACTGTTCAAAGCAGGGTGTTGACTTTTGCCCATTTCTTTGTATTTAGTTCCTTTCCTATTTTTGTTAATACAATTTTGTTCACCTGTTGTACCTGATCCTCTGGAGTCCTGCTATTTTCCAGGTGAAGCATCGTCACAACATGGTAATGAGTTTGCTGTAGTAATATGGCTACATAGTCACCAGATTTCGGTCCAATAGAGCACCTTTGAGATGTGGGGGAACGGGAAGTTTGCATCATGACAAATGTGCCCAACTGCACGAATCTATTATGTCATTATGGACCAAAATCTCTAAGGAATATTTCCAGCACCTTGTTGAATCCATGTGGAACCCTTTCTCAGGCACAACCAATCGTAACTTGACTGCAATGCTCGACCCAGCAGTAAGCAGTAACGTTGTTCTGTACAAAGGAATGGTAATTGCTTAATGAACCAGCAGTGGCAGCTTGGCAAAGCTGGGATTCAGTTGCTCAACCTTCTGGTTATTAGTCCAAAGCCGTAACAAGTGAGCACCTACTGTTTTGTAATACCGTAATTTAAAAATGTAACCGTCATGTTTTTTCCTCAAGCACGCAATGGAAGAGAGATTTGCGTGTGTAGAGCAGAAGGAGGCTGAAGTGCGCAAGCTGCAACTGCTTCTCCGAGAGAAAGAGAGAGACCTGCAGAAACTGTATGGTGTGCTGTCCAACAATGAGGAGACCATTACGGTATTATTTACATACTTTATATATTGATGAGACACATCAGATAAACTGTACAGACAAAAGTCTCTGGACACGAGATATAATTGTTGTTTTATAGGAGTACAGAATATGCCTTTAGTTTGAATTCAATGCATCATGTAGCCAGGATGGACAAATGCACATGAGTCCAGGCAGCACAAATCATGACTGAAATTAAGAATGGATTAAAAAAACTAAAGACAAAATACAGACACCATCAATTTGTCAGTGTTTGTTTTTACATCTAAATTTTAGTCGTGGCTTATCCTCACCCGCATGAAGGTGGTTCGGTTTTGAAAGATGGATGTTGCTTAAAAGACAGCAATATGCAAACAATGTCGGAAATCAGTTGCTGTTACAGACAGTTCACAAATTACATTTTTTACCATCTGCAAACTAACCACCATACATGATATAAAGATTATGACAAACTTCTGGAGTCAGCTGTTCATGACTGGCTTAACCCAGCCAAGGTACCAACACAAAAACATACTGAGCAAACCTTAGCTGAGTAATTCTGCATAAAAAGCAACAGATAGCAAGCTTTCCTTAAATTTACATTCCTTTCTGCATAAGATATATATAAATAATGGATGGGATTAACAGTCCAGTCGGTTAAACTCTCGGTCACTTGATGGATCATCAATCTTCACACATTTCTGTCCTTCATCGATATAAATAATATCTAAATATAAATACATAAATACATAATATATAAATGTGGATTCTCCATATTTAAAAGGCAGTAGTAGAATGGGTTGTACACTCTCCACTTGACACAGTTATAGGTTTCTGCTTCCAAAAAGTCAGTTCATCGACTTTCTGCCCTTCTGTGCTTAAAACAAAATCCATAGAGAATTTGTTTGCCACCTTTGATTTTAGAATGGAGGGCTTGCACAGGACATTGACCCCAACTCCATCAGACTTCTTGAAAATTCACTGGAATGGCAAAAGTGAGCCACATCTTATTGTCTAACATCAGAAGCTGACCTCATAGTCATGTGGAAAGGCTGTTGTAACAGCAGAGGAGGGGGCAAACTCCATATTACTACCCATCTTTTGGATCTAATTTGGGAGTCCACAAACTTTTGTCTATATAGTGTATAAGTGACCTTAGGCCAGACTTTATTAATTGCTTGTTCCTCGGATGTCCCTACTTAAGAATCTACTGAGGAGGGAGGAAAAAATAAATAAATAAATCTTTATTTTTCAGCACTTTTCAATTTTTCGAGGACTATGTGGAATCAATACAAGGAAGGAGGAAGAAATAAAAATATTTTTTTATTTAAAAATAAAATTTATTCAACCTACAATTAAATTAAAGGTAATCTGGAAAAAAATTAAATGAACAGAAGAAACCGTTGGCTCCCCACCGGAGGGCGGAAAAAGCTAAAAAATAATTTTTTTTTAATTTTTTTTATTTAAACCATTGGTGCTGCGGCGGATTCAAGAAATAAAAAAAAAATGTATATATATATATAATTTTTTTTTTTTGTATTCTTCAAATATAATTGTTGGCGTATCCGGATCTGCTTTATTTGAATCAAGTATGGGTATGTATGTGTGTGTGTGTGTTAAGAGTTTGGAGGCGCTATTGCGTGGTAAATCTCTAGAGCTGGAGCAGGTGAACGAGGCTTGGAAAGGCAGCCAGCGAATTCAGGACGAGTGTGAGGCTCGAAATGCTTGCAGCCTGAGACAGAGAGACGGACTCATCAGCCAGCTGCAGACTGTGCTGCACACATGCGCCAAAGAGACCGAGGTAAACAGCGTGAGGAGAAATTTTCACGTCTTTAGATGTTCCGTATTGGATTTAACTCCTACTCCATTTGTTCATCCGGATTGTTTTTCAGGAGCTGACATCGGCTCTGGTTAGTAAGGTGCCGTTTGGCTCTCGTAAGGTCGTGGAGGAGCTGATGGCACGACTGCAGCTGAAGGAGCAACTCTTTCAGAAGTTGCTGGCAGAACACAACCGCCAGGCCCAAGAGCACCACGTATACGTCCAGGAGCTGCTCAGCATCAGCCTGAGCAGAGAGCAGTACATCGAGGTAATGGGTTTATTGTGGATATGCTTGGGGCACAAATGTTTAAAATGATAATAAACACCAAAACTATGGGACCACTATTTAATCAGCCGTAATCCTGATTTTTCTTTCTTTCTGTTGGACGCTAATTAAATGTAATGACACAAAACGCTAAAATAGCACAACCCAGCCATACGAGTGTACAATGCAAGCTTCAACACAATGTGTGTATTATTTTGAAGTAACGCAACATTATTTTAGTCATGTCTGATTTTGCTTGCTGCATCACAATTTCACTGCGATTTCTCTCTCTGATGGAGCACTGCCAAAAAACGGAACTACAATAAAAAAAGCAATTACTGTAATTTGCATTTTAATGCTAAATCATTTAAAAAATAATGTTGAGGTACTTTTAAGAAACAGCATGTGAAAGCTGTTATCTTGTCCAACATTATGGGACAAGTCTTTATTATGTCTGGCGACTGAAATTATGTACAATCTACAGGGTGAGTCAAAAGACACAGGACACATCACTTGCTACTTCGTGAACTTTTCACAAAGGCTACTGATACCATTATTGGGGTTTTCTTCGTCAGTAGCGATCTTGGGATGAACACTACTCTATTTGAACTCACTATTCTATTTGAACTCTATTTTGTAGGATTCTGCAGAACGTACAGTTCAAGTGATGGCAGAGCAGGCGGCCCGTCTGCAGGAGCTGCGCAGACAGGTGGTGTCAGAACAAAAGAAATCACAGAACACCTCAGAGCTTTCAAATGATTCCCAGTACCTTCAGGAGGAGCTCCAGTTGGTTCTTTCCAGAGAAAGGGAGGCGCAGAGGGAGTTGACCGTTCTCCGCTCCACCCTAGCCAGTAAACAGGAGCAACTTCAAGCCCAGGCTTCACAGCTGAACCACAAGGTATTGCAGACACCTACAGCACAGGCAACGCCTTTGTTGTTTAACAGATCAAGACAGCCACTGTTAGATTAACTTTTTTAGATCAGATTAACTTTTTGACATTTTATCTTCAGAGGTCTCAGAAGTACACAAGTTCTTTACTCAGGTAAAAATTGAAGTATGGCTTGTATATCTCACTCAGGTCGTAGTATAAAAGGGGCGGCACTGTGGCTCAGTAGAAGGTCCTGGGTTCAGTCCCTAGGTGACTATGTGGAGTCTGCATGTCTTCCCCGTCTCTACATGGCTTTACTCCGGGTACTCTGGTTTCCTCCCAAAGTCCAAAGACATGCGTGCTAGGTTAATTGATATCTCTAAAAGTGCCCCTAGTATGTTAGTAATTTGGACCCTACTATGAAACCGCTGCTTAGGCAGAGACTCTTCTGCAACCCCGTATAGGATCAAGCAAATAAGAAAGTGAGTGACTGAAAAGTATAAGTTAGAAGTATACACTAATAAATGTATTTAAAGTACAAAAAGTAACAGTATTTCTTTCTAAAAATAGTTTGTACCACATGAATCATCTGCAAAAAAAAATATACAAATAACATTATCATATTTAGCCATCATCTTTACCATTTCAGACACGAGTAAGCATAAGCCAAAAACTTTAGATTTTTAAAATAAATGTTTAATCTTTTTAGAAATATATTGTGTTCTTAAATAGAGTAGATATACAATGTATGAATTATGCTCACATTTCTGCTATATGTTTGTTTGTCAGTTGCAGATAAGCACGGAGTATCCAGCATTGATGGAGCATGTAGACATTTCCCAAGCTGATACTGGAGGTGGGCATGAGGACACCCGCCTATAATGTGCCCTCCTAATTTTAAGGGGTGATTCTGTGTTATGCTGACATGCTGCCTTGATAGTCAGTAGCTGCCATTACATAGAGAAAATAGCTGCCAAGAGAAAATGCTTGTTTTGAGGTAGACATGAGTGCATTCTGTAGAATAACTAACCTAAATAATAACAGTTTTGTATGTTTGAATTGTGACAATAGCTGTCCTGCTAAGGTGAGCAGATGTTTGATTTTGCTTGTGTGTGTATGATTTGACTTGTGCGTTTTTGTATTTAACTAATGCAAGTAATTTATTATACTAAATGTTATTTATTTTCTCGTTATTACATGGCATATGGCATTGTGTCTCACATTTCTGTAGTGTATAGCGCTGTCACCTCACAGCTCCAGACACCCGGGTTCAAGTCCCAGTCTGTGATTGTCCTTTCTATCCTTGTCTTTGCAGGTTTCCTTGAGGTTTTTCTAGTTCCCTCCCATATTCCAAATACAGTCATACCACGGTTCTTATTGCTAATTCTCATTCCAGAATGCTTGTCAAGAACCGAAAATGAAGAGTAGCAAAGTTTTCCCATTAGGAATTATGTACATTGACACAATTATGTACAAAACAAAGCTTATTTTAAAATACAGTGTTGAAAAATTCACTGCTCACAAAAATTAGCAAACGGAAATTCCAACTGTGATGTAATTTACTGAGTAATGGCTTGAAAACACTTACTCCATTAGTGAACTCAGTTCGCTAGCTGCCAATAACTATAACTGATTGTATTCTGTAGGATTCTGATCCTGCGTACTGAATGGTAAATTCTAAATCATGAATTAAGTGTCAGCTAGAACGAGTCGTGGTAGAACGAAAAGTGCACCGAGCGAATGATGACAGCCCAGATAAATTTATTTGATCAAAATGTGTCAAGAACCCGAATTCAGCGAGTTCCAAGGTGATTGATAACCGATGTGCCACTGTACATGCATTCTAAATTCTTTAAAGCAGTATTTCCCAAACTTTTTCTGCAGTTTTTTTCTGCAGCTCTTTTGTAGATTATACTTTTAATCTTCTGTCACTAACACACAGATACACTCTACTGGAATTTACTTGAAACATTGTAATAGTTTTTAATTGAGCAAAACAAAATGAAGAGGAATGATTTGTGCCCTGTCCATGCTATATCCTGCCATGAGCACTGTGCTCCCAGATATGCCCAGCCCTGTTCTGTTTTGCATTGGAACTAGCATGAATTGAAAGTGAGAGAGAGAGAGATTTCAGAACTGTAAGTTTATTGTGACTTAAAATGCATTTGTAGTGAGAACCACTGTTCTGAAGCATATAATTATATGGCTAGATTCCTTATATTTATATTTACATTTGTGTCATTTAGGAGACGCCCTTATCCAGGGGAACTTACAATATGCACATTCTTACCATCCAAATAACTGTGGGATAAGTGCTAACCCAAGAGTGGCAGCATGGCAGAGGTGGGATTTGAACCCTGGATCCTCTAGTCCATAGTCCTTACTTTTGTTTAGGAAACTGAAGACATTTAGACTTGTTTAGATTGTAGGTTATGTAATTACTTACAGTCTTTTAATCATTGGCACCCTTTGTAATGATGTGCATAAAGGTTTACATAAAAATGTAAGAAAAAACAAATGTAATTGTGGAGAATTAACCTAAACCTCACACTAAAACTATGAGTTAAATTAAACCCTTGTTAATTTTAGGAATAAAGAACATGCTTTTTAACAAAATAGCATGCATCACTCTTATTGACACCTGTAGTTAGTATTTAGCACTTAGTGTATAGTACTATTGTAGAAGAAAGCACTTCTTAATGATCCAGATACTTTTAATACTTCTTTCTTGAAGTCTTTACATCCAATATGGCTCCCTTCTGACCCCTCCTTTCTATTCCCACAGCTGGCTGCTTGATTATAGCCAGCTGTGCTTTTCTATTAAAAAAAAAAAACTTGATCTTACTACACCTCCCTGTAGAGTCTTATGTTGTGTACACGGTTCTTAGCTTATTGTAGTCCATTTTTAGGTATTCCTGTGCCAGTGTGTAGCTACACACTGTCCTGGGTAGACTTTATTTTTGTTATTCATGCATCTTTGTATACTGTCGGTACTGTCGGGTTGCCTTGTATCTCTTTATCCTTGCTTTGCGTTTTATTATTGTTCATCTTTACCAGAGGTGCCAGTAATTCTGAAGCTGACTATATACATACATACATACATACATACATACATATCAAAATAGTAGTAGTATATTAATAGCAACTGTGGTTTGCTCAAGATGCATAATGACCTTCTCGTCCTTAATAACTTCTGTTTAAACAGTTAATATTATGCTAGGTGAATGCATTTTCTATGTACTTTTTTACGTAAAGACATGTTATTTCATTATTTAATTCCCCTGTAATATTTTAATCTTTCCACATACCCTGCCTAATAATTAATGAATTTCTACTAATATGCAAAGCATATTATTAATGTACTTTTAATATTGATTTGCAAACCTCTGTATATCATGCTTTAATCGGATATTAACCTAAGCATGCTCCTGCATGTTAAATAGCAAAGGTTGATGTTGCGTGCATATAGTCTGAAGTTCAGTTATATGTGTATGAGAAAACCCTGTGGATGACCTTTGCAAGGAAAGGAAAATGTTTCCGCGCCACGTGATACCATTGCTGTTGCACTTGTTTGGAGAAGCTGGGTTCTGTCAAAAAAGCAACAAAAAATGTTATAATTAATATGAACACACTACAATAATGTAGCAGGGATGAGAACAAGTCACTAAGTTTCAAGTAACAAGTAAGTCAATACAAGTTAACATCAAGAAAGTACAAGCAAATTCGAAAATAAGTCCCAAGTCAAGACAGGCAAAATGCTTCTAGCCTATAGAAACAGCAACACTGGTGCCCCATCAGATTTTCTTGAGACTGGCTACAAAATTTTGTTTGTTCCTAGATTACAATTAAACAAAGCTGAGCAGCCCAGTTCTCTAGTGTTCCAGTGATACAGCACCATGCAAGCAATACAAATAGCCAGTTATGTGAATTAGTATTATTTTAACACTTGGAAATAAATTACAAAATGGGTTTGTCGAGCCTCTCCAGATGATTTGAGTCCAAAAGCCTAAGTCCAGTTACAGGTCCAAGTTGCTGGTGGTAAAGTCAAAGTAGAGTCTCAAGTGTTTTTTGTAATTTTGTTGAGTCAAGTCACGTCATCAAATTCATGTGACCGAAGTCCACACCACTGTAATTTACACTGCTCACACAAAGTAGGGAATATTTCAAAATGAATAGAAAAGGATTCCACAAGAATAATATTAAATCTTGTCCAGTCTGATCGCTGTCAGTGTGTTTTGGCAGTCATGTGTGGCACTCTCGTCCAGTTTGACATGCTTCTGTTCACCACCATGAATATGTCATTTGCATAATCAAACAACTTTCTTTGACTTTTTCATTTGCTTTTCTGATAATCTTGTTTAATGAAATGAAATTCTTTTTTAAATTGCTTCGCAATCCATTTGAAATTTGTGAGCAGTGTAATATTCACTGTTAATATCTCACAATCAGTTGACTTATTTGATTTTTTTAGCATTAAGAACTACAAAAATAATGATAATCACTCCATTGAGTTGTATGATGTTGGGACCAGAAGTTTGTTTGTTTTTTACCCTGAGTACAGAAAATATATATATATATTTCTGTATGTCTTATTCCTCACAGTCACAAGCACAATCCTGTCAAAATGCAATAAACTCCTATAATCTACACTGCTGCCGTACAATCAGTTAAGTCATTATCCACCATGATTCCCACATTAATTGACTCCTTTGATCACCAGTAATATGTGAATTTTTTTTATATATATTGTGCTCTAACCATGCTTATCCTGGTCATGATCATACGGTCTCAAAGGTAGGGTAGGAGTTGCTGTTGGAGCACTGTGGGCTGTGACGCCTTCTCCCAGGTTCCTTGCCCTCATGCACTGCCCAATTGGGTCAGTGTGACTCAGGCTTGACTGGAAAGTGTTGCTAAGACTTGATCCTTGCTGTGAAATATGTGTAATATATTAAAATTACTAAATATATAACTATGAATATATTAACAGTTATGTCTACTTGGTAAGTCTCCCACATTAAATTTGGAGGTGGGCTTACATTTGCAAACAAAGTCACCACCTGTAGCTGTTGCTATGCATCCCAGAGCAGGCTAACATTGGACAGTGATGTCTGTTCCACTCTACTGTACAGTCTTCTCACAGATGTGTGAGTGTGGCTAGTGGGCCTTGATTAACAGGGTACAGAGAACATCTATCCTACCCAAAAAGCAGGGATAGTTGTTCTGTAAACTCCAGACACATATAGTTATGGGAATTAAACTTGTAAACTATACTATGTAGATAAATGTTTGTGGACTCCCCAAAATGGTTATTAGTATGGAGTTTGATGCTATAGGAGCTTTTGTTCTTCTAAGAGGCCTTTCCGCTAGATGTGAAACATGACTGTGAGGTCAGTGTTTGTGATTTTAGACAATAAGCTCTGTCTCACGTTTGACAATCCAGTGCATTTTCAAGGTGAGTTCAGGTCAAGGTTCTGTGAAACCAAGTGTTCAATTAAAGTTGGCCAAACCAAAATTCTTTATTTTTTATAGATTAAGCACAGCAGGGCACAAAGTCAATGAACTGCCTTGTTAGAAGCAGAAACCTATAAATGTGTCATTCTGGGAGTCACTGGGGTATCAGTACAACCCATTTTACTGCCGCTGTTTGTCTATGGAGAATCCTGAAATGTATGCTTTATATTATGAATGTGTTACAGGAGAGTGCTGCTGAAATAGCAGAGCTCAATAATAAGGGATGTCCACAAACCTTTGTCTATATAGCGTACTGACAATAGGTTGTATTGTTTAGAGCAACACATAATAAAACCTCAGGACAGATATTACTTGGTACCAGAGATTCCCATGGTATCACAGTCTGTTTACAATTGCCTTATCACTACTATTGCGTTGTATTTTGGTAATATTTAGTACTGTGCACAAGTCTTAGACCACCATTAGATTTGTTGTTTTAGCTGTGGTATAATGACCATATTGTTATCAAGTGGACCCACAAATGTTATGCTTGGATTCAGCATTCCCATAATAAACAATTTTATTGAGGTTCATTTCACTCTTTGTGAGTTTTAGCATATAATATAGCCTTTTCACCCTGCTTCCTTCTGAAAAAGTGTTTACCCAAAAAGACTATTCTTGATCAAGCTTCCTCAGGACCAGTTGGTATCCTGACAAAGCTGCCAAATTCTGCTATTGCTCAGGTGTATGGAAGAGGAGGTCACAATACTTGTGACACTGTAGGCTACATAAGCTGTTTTTTTAGCTTTTAAATGCTGACACATTTCCTGTATTTTCCGACTGTATTCTAATAAACAAACTAAGAAATAACTGCGGTAGCCTGGTCCCGGGTTCAAATCCCACCTCTGCCAAGCTGCCACAGTTGGGTCATTAAGCACGGCCCTTAACCCACCATTACCATAAAAATGCTATAATTGGCATAAGCATACATGTTTAGGATAAGGGTTTATCTGATTAGCACAGTTGAAATCTGAAGTTGAATATAAGAACATGCCTGATCAGTTTCAAGTTATCAGGTCATATCTGATAGCCCTATGACCTTAATATCTGAGAGAAAGTAATGGCCAGGAAAACATCCATTCTTTTTCAATAGTTCAGCCAACTATTATAATGAACACATGTGTAGAGGTATTGATCAATAATCATAGCTTTGATACCAGTACTAAAATGTCAAAACATGGTATAGGATTCATCCCTACAGGCTCATCTGGTCCACATAGTGCTTTAACGTTTATGTGAGAGTATTAGATGTTAATGTATAGTATTAGATGTTAAGTGTGTAATGTCTGTGCATAAGTGTTGACAGTGCTGCATTGTCATTCCAGACTCTGCTTCTGGAGAGGAAGAGGATGGATCTAATGAATTTGCAGACAGCGCTGGGGAAGAGCAATGCAGTGCAACAGAACAACCTATGCAGGTAGAGTGTAACGCACAGTCACACAAGTTCAGTCGGCTTGCAGAGATCTGTTTTGCTATCTAGACTGGATGGATCAGTGTGTGTTGAGAATGTTTGTAACATGACTAGGAAAGTCTTTAAAGCGTCATATGCACCTGAGATTCTTTCTCTTTTTTTCTGCGTACATCATTGTTAAAAGAAAAGAAAACCAAAGCAACACGATGTCCCAAATAGTCACCTTGCCTAAATATTTTGTAGCTACTTAAAATACTTTATGTTGCACCTAAACCATCTTCTTATGGGATTATGAATGACACTTGTCAGACTTACAGCAGTGCTTGAAAGTTTGTTAACCCTTTAGATTGAGGAAGGATCTAAAGTGAGCAGTTCACATAAGAAAATGTCAAGTTGTTCCCTTCAGAGAAATGGGCTTAAATCCCTCCTAGCTGTTGTGCAGGATTGATGAAGTTACGGGAAACCTTTAGTTAGTTGTGTAGTTGTTTCTCAATGCACAATGGGGTTACACCAGATAGTGATGGAAAAGATTTTTTGCCACCCACAGATATGTAAAATTGGATCGTTTTCCTCATTAAATAAATGATCAAGTGCATTTTTCTCATTTGTTTGATGTTATTCTCTTTATTTACTTTTAGAACTTCTTTTAGGACAATCCTTTGGAGTAGTTTATACTGTATTTATGCAGAGTTATAGATAATTCAAAAGATTTTGCAAACTTTTAAACGTCACTGAGATCTTTCTCCACTGCTTCTTACAACATTGCTTTTCTATTCCCTCTGATATACGTAGGCTACCTGATCAGTCCAGCCCTTTTGCCAGTTTCAGGAATGTTGTGTAGGGGAGGAGCTAGAACCAGGCGTATTTACTCTATACTGAGATCAGAGGACACATGAATTGCATGATGTATATTAAATTCTAGCTTGTAACAATACACATTGTGGAAGGTGGCAAGTACACGTTACAAATGGTGACGTTAAAATAACGTAAGATAACCGCCAAGCTACATAGCTAACCATTTTATTTGCTTTAATTGTACAGCTTTATGTAAAACATGGACCCATTCTTCCCCAAACTCCTGAATCATTGGAGGATCAGGGCCTGGCTGAGGTCAAGTTGTTGGTGGAGCAGAAGCAGGCGGTGGAGCGGGAACTGTGGGAGCTCAAGGCTCAGTTAGAGAAGTCTGGATTCTTCTCTTTGTCTCAAATGAGGTTTGTATTTGTGTCAACTAAAAGCGACACTTGATGTGAGTAATAGACTTGTCTCAATGTGATCCCTGATTTTAGGAAAGCGTTGCTCAGCCTACACTCTGAGAATGAGGAGCTTAAAAACTCATTAAAATCAAGAGAGTCTGAGTTAGATGGATTTAGACTTCTACAGGATGATGTAGAGAACTCGTCTGGTGAAGATCTATCCATGCCCAGAGTAAAGTACAGCACTGGAGCTCAGTCTGAGTCCAGTGAGAGCAAACAGGGATGTATCAGACCACTTTCCCTAGACCTGGGAGCATTGCTGTCCTGCACTACACAGGTAAGGAACTCTCATACTGGTGTGAATATTAATTCAGTATTGCATGCTGCAATTTCATAATTTCATTGCATTGCATAACTTCAGAAAATCTGTCAAATCAAATCCCTACTCATTCTGCTATATTTTATTTATTATTTGTGCCAATCATGACATAAAACAAAATAGGTGAAGGGCACAAATTCTGCCCATAGAAACCGAATTACTATGAATGATATCAGCTTGTAGACTCCAGCTGTGGTCCTTCCCTCTGAGCTTCAGAAACTGTGCATGATTTGAGACACCTAGTATGGTATCAGCCTTAGTTTGTTCATTTGTTTGCTTTTATTTCCTTATTTCCTCGTAGATTATACTAACAACAACAACATAGTGCATATGTGTATATGTCAGTCAAGTGAAGTAAGATTTATTTATATAAAACTTTTTAGAATGGAGCAGCTTTACAATTTTAGATTATCTTTTATAGCCAATCTCAAACTGAGCAAGCCTAGGGCTACAATGGAAAGGAAAACGTTATAAGGACGAAACCTTGAGGGAAAAAAAAGACTCGAAATGTACCCATCCTGCTTGGGTGGATTAGATGTTAATTGTAGGAATAAAACTAAGTTTGCAGTATTTTTTTTATTTTTTTTTATTTCATCCATTGGTGCTGCGGGCGGATCCGAGAAATACCAAAAAAAAAATTATTATTATTTTTTGTATTCTTCAAATATGATTGTCGGCGGATCCGCGAAACAAGCAATAAAAAAAGTCTGGCCTTAGTAAGAGTTTATGAGTAGACAGCGTTTTGCAGAAAAAAAAACGAATGTGACTGGAGAAAACTTTTGAATTCCACACACTAAAATACATAAACAATAACGTTATCTTGTAGTAAGTGAACTTGCTGTAAACCTGGGTTATTATTATGCTTTCACATTTATTAATAAAAATAGATTAAATAGTTGTTGCTGGATACATTCAGTTGACTTTATATCATATGTATGTTATATTTTACAAAATATATGATATATAATATATAAAAATATAATATATAATGTACTGTATGTAATGTGAATTACAAAATAATTATTTTGTTTCTAATTTTCTTCGTTTCATTCTTGCATGATGAATAAAATCTCAATTTTATCTCAGTCTTGTCTCGGTCTCGGCCACTCAGAATCGGTCTAGACTTGATTACTAAAAATCTTAAACTTGATTACAACACTACCTTTCATATCTAGTGTCAATTTTAATGGAATTCGTACTGTCTGTAAATGAAGTTGTTGGGAGAAGAATGTCAACTGCAACTTGGCAAAAAACCTGCCTTGCCTTAAAAAAGATCATTTGTCAGAAGATCTGTGTAGGGATTCCGTTGTACTTAACCATGACCTTCACTTTAGGTGATAAAACTGAAATATGATATCCAATAAAGACAGATTAGAAACTGCACGTTTTGCTTGATCATGTAACATTTTGTATTGTGTGTGCAGTTGGACCTGAAGCCAAGGAACCAAGAGAGCCAAGGTCTGCAGGAGAAACTCTTAGCATCTAACACCCGCATGCAAACCAAGACATCATCAGACAAACACTTCAGAGAACTCCACAGTAAGCAAGATTATACCTGTCAGAATGTGTGGGTTCCTAAAGTCTGAGGACACTAATAAAAAGGCTTCTACCTGCATTTTTTTTAATATAATACTTGAATATGATAAAGTTGAGTGAATGGACTATAAAAAATTATTAGTAATTCGTATGTCCCACTAAATCCCATCATGTATCATATATGGGGAACTTGAAGACAGAAAAAGGCATGCAATCAATAATATCTAGATTTGTGAAGTCCAGGCTGGCTTAAGTCCAAGTTGTTGAACAGCAAAACAGGGAACATACCAAACAGCATACATTCCAGAATGGAATGGAATGGAATGGAAATGAAAATGCCTTGCAGAGGACAAAATATGTAAGTGACAAATAAAGAACTTGACTTGAGATTTAGAAAAGCCATTGTATTAAATTCACTAGACTGTTCACTAGTGTCCTCAGCCTTTTTGCCTCCACTGTAGGTGGTATATGGTAGAAGACAGCACAGCTTCAACACGAATAATTATTTATAGTGTTTAGAGCTTTTGATTGTCTGTAGTGTGCAGTATGGAGCAAATAATAACATGATCATATGTTCTATCTCCAGCTGAGATCTCAGTGCAGCAGAACAGTAAGCAGGTGCAGGTGGACCTGCAGGATCTGGGCTATGAGACGTGCGGCCGCAGTGAGAATGAGTTAGAAAGAGACGACACCAGCAGCCCAGGTAGCCATACTTCTCTTGCTTACTGCCCGTGTGGTCTACTTTGCTACTAACACTCTATGGCTAATTGGCAAACAGAGGGCTACAGCTGTGCCCTCTAAATTCTGATATGCCCCAGTATGCCCACGTATTCTAGAAACACCCCTTTGAACAATGCAATGTACTTTGGGGGTTTGTTGGTTGTTTAGATGTCATTGCTGTGTATAACCACTAGGGGGAAGAAAAACCACATGTCTGGTTAAAATTTGAAATCTATTGGTGGAAGCAAAATCCTCTAATGCCAGTAACAGAAATTACTTTATGCGGTTATTTATATATTTTGAGACCCTAATAGCATTAGTATATTATTTTCATTATTAATTTTCCATAAAAAATTAGAAAAGCAGAGAGTGCCAATGATTAACTGCTAATCCCCTTTCACAAGGGAAAGCCAAGAGATGTACTGAAGTGCTGTTAGTAATGTAATTTAGTGTTTTTCATACATGCAGGCTTAATCCACTCATTCACACATGAGATTTGCTTCACACAGTACATGACAAATCCAACACATTTGATTCATATTGGAAACACACAAACTTGTTTATTCCTTTAGTCTTTTTAAGCTTGACCTGTGCTGTGGTATCAGACTAATTGTCAGGTGATTGACTCATGACTCATGACTCTGGCTTCGTGAGCTGTATCATTTGATTCTCGTGATGAACTTGCAAACAGCTTTGTCATTACTGAATCACCAATTTGCAATCTAGTTACAGACACTTTTCCTGAAGTTTTTTTTATTATAGAGGTGGGATTATCACTTATAGCTGTAATAGCTTGTCTTTGTGGCAGACATCTTAATAATTTAGTAATTTTTATGAACTGCACTTCTGAAAAGGTCTACTACCTATAAAATGATATGCAAGAAAAATCCTAGGTGACATACAGTACAGCAAAGGCCAAGAGTCTGGTCAAAATGCATCTATTTGGCATTTTTAATTTCAATTTATTCAATTAGCTTAACACTTTGAGTGAAAAGTTTTTGTAAGGACAGTTTGCACTCGATCTGGCTGGAAAATCTTGTGATCTGTGTTATTCCAGCATGGCTTTAGATTACCAGAAGAGCATATTGCGAGTGCTTGGTTTTCTCTATCTTCAAGCTCCTCGTAAATACTTGTTAAGGTCCAGATCAGGTGATGGTGGAGGAAAGTCTGTGAAGAATCAAATTTACTCAGATTGTTGTGCTGATTGTGTAATTTGTGTTTTAAATTTCACAAGAATGCAAAATGCAGTGGCAAACCAAGCTATTTTAATAGCTTTAAAAAGGAAAAAATATATTTAGTTAGTCGGTTTCAGACCCCCAGGGCAGCACAGTGGCTCAGTGGGTAGCACCGCTGCCTCACAGCAAGAAGTTCCCCTCAGTTCAATCCAAGGGTGGAGCAGTCTGATTCCTTTCTGTGTGGAGTCTGCATGTCCTTCCCTTGGCTTTACTCCAGGTACTCTGGTTTCCTCCCACAGTCCAAAGACATGCGTGTTAAGTTAATTTATGTCTCTGAAAAGTGACCCTTAGTATGTGACTGTGTGTGTGCGCCCTACGATGGATTGGACCGTGACCCCTTGTGGATTAAAGATTAAAGATAATGGATGGATGTTTCAGACCAATTTACGATTGGGATACGTTACGACAAATTCATTATAAATTGAAAGTATGTAGACTAAGACTAATCCAGTTATATACAATATATATCGTAGCTTAGCCTACCTTGAACATGCTTAAAACAATAACATTAACCTACATTTGGGCAAAATCATTAAGACAAAGCTTAGCTTATGATAAAATGTTTAATATGTCATGTTATTTATTAAATAATGTAAAGAAGGTGAAAACGAAAACACTTAGTTGATTGGTGAACTCATTGCTGCACAGCTCAGCCAACCACATTTTGGAAGGACGATAAGTATGGTCTAATTTTAGTTATCGACAAAATCCCCCAAAATATTGAGAAAACGTTTTCTGTCAACATCGCACACCCTTACTCTTCGGTACAATTACAGTAAGTACTTACTCTTTCTTTTACAGAATTTGATGATCTCGAGCTTTGCACGTCTTTATCCTGTCGAGACGGTGCTTCTCAGTGGTGGTCTGGACCAGGCCCAGTGAATCGAGCAGAAGGTGATGTGGCATCTCTGCAGCAGCAGATAGAAGATCTGCAGCAGCAGCTGTCCCACTCCCAGGCATTGATACATAGCTTGCAAGCCTGCGTTCAGGACCCCACACCACAAAAGGTGGATCGAGCTGACAGGGAGCTGCAGGAGTTGATAACTCGTGTGTCCTCTTTGGAGGAGCAACTGAGGAAGGATAATGGTCATGACGAAAAGGAGGGAAAGAGCAGTACCTGGTCTGGGTGAGAATAAGATGTTTAAGTGCTGTGAGGTCTTCATGAGTATCATCAGCTAGATGTACTTGTGCCTCATTATTATTGCTTGATAAAGGCAGTTGGGTTTGCTCAGTGCCTTTTGTATAAAATCCAAACCAGTTCCATATAACTAATAATTGTTCTCAGTCAGAAGCTTCTTTGTGTTGTCGACCATGCTACTGCGTTACCAAATAATCCACTTTTGCCTTTGGTCGTTAATGGTTATTTGTGTTTCTGTCAGCATAAACAGCTGCTGGACTAGAGTAGCTTCTGATTGTTAAAACATAATGGAATGCATGGAATGTCACAGTTATCACTGCTTTTCATTTCACCCTGTCTTTTAACTCTGGACATTGTGGCTGATCACCTCAACAGCCAATAAATGCTGCAAATCCACGAGGAGAGGTTGTAGTTAGAATTTAATAGTGGAAGTCCGTCAGTAGTACATGTGATCTAGAGAAAACTAGAGAGATTTTTAACTCGGTTGCGATTGTGATGTAGGTTAAGGTGCAAGTTTCCACGGCTTATTTGTAAACAAACTGTAAATTACATTTGTTAGTCTATGTGACTGTCCTACTATACAATAAGTTTTACTCCTTTATTTGTCCCCCACTACCTGTATATTCTCACTAACCTCTAACTACCG
>JAUZSU010123586.1:0-17806 GCA_034780255.1 Parotocinclus maculicauda | reverse complement strand
AAGATAAGTATATCGTCCAGGTACACATAGGCATACCATTCCAGGGCCTCCCGGAGGACCTCGGTGAGGTAGCGCTGGAAGACGACCGGGGCATTCATCATGCCAAACGGCATGACGAGGTACTCGTAATGCCCATTAGGTGTAATGAAGGCCGTCTTCCACTCGTCCCCCTTCCGGATGCGGATGAGGTTATACGCGCTCCTCAGATCCAACTTTGTGAACACCTGCGCCTTCTGCAGGGATGCAAAGGCCGTGGCCATCAGGGGAAGGGGGGTAATGGTCCTTGACCGTGATGGCGTTGAGGCCCCGATAGTCAATACAGGGCCTCAACGAGCCATCTTTTTAGTCACAAACAAAGACCTCCGACAAATCATGGTACTGTGGAGGCCCCCCCCCCTTATCAGAAAAGGCCGAATCGCACGGAAGGGACCAACCATAAATGGAGCCAGAGGAACAGTCGATGGATGGGTTGTGGGCCTGTAGCCACGAATGACCCAAGACTACCAACATCTGGGGGGACTGGTTGACGAAAAATGTAAGACGCTCCTGGTGTTTCCCTAGGCTTAGGGTAAGGAGCCCCGTGCAATGAGTGATGGGCCCCCCTTGGAGTTGCCGGCCATCGGCCCCACAAATGGAAATGGGTTCCAGGCACAGCTTAAGTCGTCGGGCCAAGCCTTTGTCAATAAAGTTGGAGGCTGACCCTGAGTTGATGCAGACCCGTAGGGTGGTAGACCCCGTCTGCCAGGTCAGGGACGCCTCCAAAAAGAGACCGTGATCAGGGGCAGAATGACCGCGTGACCCCAGCGCCCTGTATTGGGGGCACGCCTTTAGTTTGACAGCCCAGACCTTCTGGCTGGTGGCCTGGCTGGGCCCAGGCCGCCTAACTGCATGGGTTCTGCCGAGGGTGGCCCCCTTGGGTTTGAACCTGGGGACCCCCAGGGGGTGTCACGGCCCCGCGGAGCGGAACGCCCATGAGCTGTGGCCCGTTGGCGGATGCGGTTGTCGAGGGACACTATCAATTGGCAAAAGGCCGAGAGGAATGCCGGAGGGTCACGAAAGGCGAGCTCATCTTTAAGGGTCTCATTGAGGCCCCGATGGAAAAGAACAATGAGGGGTCCTTCGTCCCACCCGGTCTCGGCCGCCAGGGTGCGAAACTCAACAACGTAATCGGCAACCGGGTGGTTGCCCTGGGCGAGCTCTAACAGGCGGGGGCCCGCCTGACTCTTCCTTGAGGGGTGGAGAAATGTCTCCTTAAGGGCGGTAGCGAACGCCTTCTCTGTGGCACACTCAGGCCCATTCTGCTCCCAGATGAGAGCAGAGAGATCATGATCGCGATTTTGGAGCGTTCCGTGGGGAAGCGCGAGGATTGCAGTTTGTACACAAGCAAACACTGAAGTAGGAATCCTCTGCACTTATCAGGATCCCCGGAGAAACGCTCAGGTTGGGGCATGGGGGTCTCGATCGAAGGTCTGGGAGCAGACGTCGGGGCGCTGGGGGGTGACCCAGCCACAGTGGCTTGGGCGAGGCGCTCAGTGAGGTGTTTAATATCCGCCTCGTGTCGCCCGATGGCGGCGCCCTGGTGGCGCACTACCTCGACGACATCTTGGGAGCCTGCTGGGTCCATGTCTGGCCACGTTGTTCTATTGTAAAATGAGGGGTAGGACCCAAAGATGCAGGGTGAAGGGAAGGAACGATGTCAAATAATGCGGGAGAATGAGAAAGGCGAAGCAAAAGGACTCCCCAAGGTACAGAAAATAAAGAGAGAAAGCACAGCTGGTTTGTTTCCCAAACGGGGGAGAAACCGCCAGCTGGCTAGGGAGCAAAATGGTCGTGGAGCGGTCCCATTCGCCAGGGGGCGAGCGTGAGCTCAAGCGTGCTGTGAGCACGAAGAAGTGGAGTCAGGGCACGTCCCAAACGGAGCCGCGCAGCCGACTGAAGGGAAGCTCGACCCTGTACAGTAACAATACCTCGGAGGTTCCTCTCCTACGCATCCGTCGGCTATAAACGCCCGGGGACGTAATCGGGGCGAACAATATGAGCGAGCTGTATACGCGATACGTAAGCGCGTGTGGCACGAGCGATTTAACGCACGAGTCAAATCGACGTGGCAACAGACAGGACCGGAATGAGTCCTTAAATAAAACGTGTTCCAGGTGTGGGTTGTCATGTCGTTAGCTGGTTGGATTATAAAAAGTGCCCTATTGATCGCTCTGTAATGGCGGACGGCGGCGGACGCGACGAGCAGCTCGGCGGCGCACGGTAGGGTCCCTACTTTCCAGAAACAACAGTTTTTTTTTACTAAGATCAGTGTTTTATGCTATGTCTTGGTTTTCATTAAGTTGTAGTGAGGGCTCTATAAATGCGCACAAACAATGCAATTCACTTTATGAGATTATTGGCCTCCAGGCTCAGGTAATAACATCCAGCAGTGGTTGTTCATTACTAACAGGGCACAGAAAGACCCCTAATTTATTGCTTTTAAAAACAAAGGTAGTGGATCCCATAGCATTTTTGAAAAGCCATCCATCATAGTAAGCACACACAAGATTATGTACAGGTTTTTAGATGTAAGCAGTTGCTGTTGGCTGCAAGTTGAGAGGCAGAGCAAAGCACTGTTTTTCAGCCCAACTTTTAATTATATTTTATGCTAACTTTCTTTGTCAGGCCTTTGGGACATGGGTGCAAAGGAAACAATTGCAAATGTGTTTGTGTTACATCAGAGAAATGGCTTATGGGATGACTGTTGCTCTATTGTTTTTTTTTCTTTTTTAACTACTTCTTTGCTCCTGTGGTAGTGGTTTAGAATTTGTCTGCCTTATAATCTGCTGTCTGCGTATCCCATCATTTTATTTAATGTGTATGTTGACTACATATGTACATATTATATAATAATGTTATTATCCTTATTGTTAAGGCAATCAACCCACTTGATCTATATATTACCTTGCCAAATCCATTTCGTTTTTTTAGTACAACATAAGCAAAGCATTAAGCTTCACTTGGTGTTAAGCATTTGCATAGTTATGGCATTATTCTACTGTAGTATTGCCAAAATGCAGTGTGCTGATGAATTGAACAGTGCTCTGAGTCATGATGGTTGGTGTCCGACAAGCATTACATTGTATTGTGAATCTTCTTTTTAGCTGTTAAACATAACTTATAACTGTAAATGTAAATTAACTGCAGCTCTGTCTTCGACCTATCTACCTTCTCTCATCTCACTGTTTTCTCCCTCTGCCTTGGGTGTTATCAGTCTCCACTTTCGTTTTACTCTACATCTGTTGTTTCAAATTAAAAAGCCCTCTTGTGATATTTCAACTATATTGCATTGCTATGAAAAGTAAAGTATATTATGTAACAATGCATTTGGACATTGTTCAAATTGTAAAATGAACAATTTACAAAGAGTAAATAACAAATAAAACAGCACTTGCTAAGCTCCAGGTTATAGTAATGGTTAGTTCACATATTAAATGTGAAGATGTGGTTTTCAATAGTTTGTTTATTTATTTTTATTTATCCAGAGATGCCAAGTCAACTATCACTGCAGCCCTCCAGCAGTTGGGGCTTTAAGGCAGAGTGGCCCGACGGAAGCCTCTCCTCAGTGCAAAACATATGAAATCCTGCATAGAGAAAAACACATGAAAGACTCCGACTACAAGAAATAAATTTATCTGGTCTGATGAGACGAAGATTGAACTTATTGGTGTTAATTCTGGAGAAAACCAGGCACTGCTAATCACCTGCCCTATACAATCACAACAGTGAAACATGGTGGGGGCAGCATCATGCTATGGAGGTGGCAATTGAAGGAAAGATGAATGCGGCCAAGTACAGACATATCCTGGAAGAAAACCTTTTCCAGAGTGCTCAGGACCTCAGACTGGGCCCGAAGATTTACCTTTCAACAAGACAACAACCCTAAAATAAAAATAAATAACAAAGGAGTGGCTTCGGAACAACTCTGACCATTCTTGACTGGCCCAGCCAGAGCTCTGACCTAAACCCAATTGAGCATCTCTGGAAAAACCTACAAATGGCTGTCTACCAACATTCACCATCCAACCTGATGGAACTGGAGAGAATCTGCAAGAAAGAATGGCAGAGAATCTCCAAATCAAGGTGTGGAAAAACTTGTTGCATCATTCCCAAGAAGACTTGTTGCTGTACTAGCTCAAAATGGTGCTTCTACTAAATACTTTGCAAAGGGTCTGAATACTCATGGCTGTACTAGCTTAAAATGGTGCTTCTACTAAATACTGATCAAATGGTCTGAATACTTATGACCATGTGATATTTCAGATTTTCTTTTTTAATAAATTTGCAATAATTTCTACATGTCTGTTTTTTCTGTCAAGATGGGATGCTGAGTGTACAATAACGAGAAATAAAATAAAATAAACCTTTTTTATTTTAGTAAAAGGCTGCAATGAAACAAAGAGTGATACATTTAAAGGGGTCTGAACACTTTCCGTACCCGGTGTAGGTGCTCATGTGTCACCATGCCATTGATAGAGATGATTTATCTTCAGCCTTAAGTGGGTTTCCCTTTTTAATGAACATGAAAATGATTATTTCACCAACTGCCACACATACAAACACACACATACACATTACCACTCACACAACTCCAAATGCCAAAGCCAAACCTATACAATATTACATATAAGATAGAACATATTCATTGAAGTATAAAGTGACTTAAGAGTCTTTCAGTCAAACTGAAAAAAATAGATAATTCACAGGGCAGTTAGCAGATCAGGCAGGTGGCTCTAGGATATTGCACTTATTGTATGTACAATTAGCCTAATCCAGTGCTTCTTTACCAGCATCACATAATGCTGCAGAAGCAGAATAGCTATCACGGTGGGGTCACTGAGTAGAAAATAAAAGTCTGTGCTTGAGCAGGTTATTATGCAAATGTAGTGGTGAACTGTAGCAGCGCAGCTGTTAAGGTACTGAACTATTGACCGGAAGGTTCTGGCAGTGCTGGGAATTAAAACTGCTTGGTCCTTGAGCAACACTCATTCACTTGGATTGTATATTGTAAGACTGCAAGTCATTTTGGATAAGGGCAATGTGAATGCAGAAAACACAAACCCCTAATAATATAATCACCTACATTAATTGCCACGGTTATTTCAGCTAAGTTCAACAAAGCTTTATCAAAAGACTTGTAATCCATTCTGGTGTAGCTCCTGATTATCTGCCAACTAAGACATGAAACAAACACTGCATCAAAGTAACTTGAACACATCACCCTGACTTTTACAGTTCTGTTACATTTTCCAGGCAACAACTATTTTTTACAGATATTTGCATATCTTAAACCTGTTTCTCTTCCTTACACTAAAACAGACTTGAAATGTTTGTTCCAAGCTACAGACAGAGTCCAGATAGGTTAAAGGAGTGCAGCTAATATCTGAGACACTAACCAACCAGCCCTGGTCTCAGACTGAAGCTCGTGAGCCCAGTTCACCATCTAACACAATAAATGAGAATGTAAATGTTCCCGGATACAGTGTGAATAATAAATACACACACCACTATCTGAGATTAAACAGCTTCAATGATTCAGTCTCTTACACACACATTTTGGCACATGTTCAAACATCCTGGCAGCAAGTGAATTAAGATTGGAGGCAGATGTCTCTGTATAGGAAGAGAGACAGGTATTCTAGCGGAGGCATGCTGCAGGGATTTGGGTTCATACTGCAGATCTGCACAAAGCTGCTGCAGTGATATGGTTCCATACTGCAGTGCAAACTGCATCAAAGCAGTTGAGCTCATGACAGACCAAGCAATGCTGTAGTTATTTGGGTTCTTACTGCAAACTAAACAAAGCTGCTGCAGTGCAAGGTTCATACAGCAGTGCAAACAATCCAACAGTGGTTTGGGCTCATACTACAGAAGAAGCAATGCTTCAGTTGTTTAGATTCATACTTCAGACTAAACACACTGCATGGCAAACAATAATGCAGTGGCATTTATTTATACACTGAACAAAGCTGTCTGAAGCTTTGTTTGGGTTTAGACAGAATGAACAAAAGCGTTCCATTGTTTAGGGCTTATACTGTAGAGCAAACAAAGCCAGTGCAGTGGTTTTGGTTTCTACAGCATAATCATCAAAGTGAACGGCACAGTCACACAAAGCAACTTCAGTTGGGGAAAAACAAACGGTAGACCAAACAAAGCAACTACAGGTGTTTAGGTTTAGATTCCAGACAGAATAAAGCCACTGCAGTGCTTTGGACTCAGGCTGCACAGAGAATCAGTGGTTTAGACTCATACTGTAGAATAAACAAAGCTGCACTCGTGGTTTGGATAATTGAGTATAGCAAACATAGCTAGTGCAATTGTTTGGGTACAGAATGCACGGTAAAGAATTAAGCTGTTGCAGTGATTTAGGTGTTTGCTACAAAGGTATCGAACCAAATGCAGACAGCAGAATAAAGTGAATTATGCTGATGCAGTGTTTTGGATTTACACTGCAGAGTGAATTATGATCTAGTAATTAGGGTTCATACTGCAGAGTAAATGAAGCTAGTGCAGTGGTGGGTGGAGGCTACAGAGTGAGTGAAGTCAGAGCAGTGATATGGGTTATATCTGCAGCATGAATGAAGCCCATTCAGTGCTTTTGGATGTTGACCAGATATCACCATAGTCACTTAATATTTTTTATGCTACTGTAATGTAAATATAAATTTCATTTTTACAAGAAAATTGTGCAAACAATACGTAAATGAAGTGGAACACTACCAGCTATAAAGCAACCCTGATGCCATAGTATTTTTAACCTCACAATAATAATAGAAAAAAGGTCTTGTACTGTTACGACTATTGTCTAGGGGGAAAGCCGTAACATTCTCAGCCAGATAAAAAAAATAAATAAATAAACGTAATGAGTGAATCTAAAGCTGTTTGGACAATTATAGGTCAGAGAAAACATGCTGGTAGTGAAGGGACAGATAAAGAACTAGTATTTACAACATGACAGTCACTTACGAACACCATATACAGCTTTTGCAATGTTAATTGGATGTTGAGATACAGTCACACTGGTAAACACTGGTAATTTGTTTCAGAAGGCAATATACTGCTCACAAAAATAAGGATATACTTCAAAATGAAATATCCCATAGTGAAATATGAATGAGCAGTGTAATTGAGGTACAAGGTACATGAATATGCTGGTAGTTAAACTGCTTAACGTTTTGTGGGGATTAGCAGGTGGGGATTACGCTGCAACTATATCTGTAACGATGACCTAAAAAGTGGCCGATATCAATCATTCGAGGTTGGAGTTACATATGTACAAGTCACAAGCACGTCCCGGGTTACTGTGCTAATATTCAAGTAACTCAAGCCAAGTCCCTACTATGAGTCAAGCAAGTCTCAAGCCACATGAAATTGTGATGCTCTAACATATTTTAAAATGCTTGACTAGCCAAATGCTTACCGTCAAAGACACGTTCACATACTTTTTTTTGTGGGTTTTACAGTGAAGGATAAAATTGAATGTTGTGTTGATCGTGTCGATTTTTGATCTGTAGATCTTGCATATTGCTGTTCTCTTCTTACTAATGTCATTGACAACATCATGCTTGAATCCAAACTATTATCCAAAATATTTTTGGAATAGCCGCTTCCATGTTATGAGCTTGTTCAGTGGTTTTGGTTTCCTGGTTTCTGATAGGTTGCTAAGTTTGCACTGAAACAGAATCCCCCCATGACATTTCGACAACAAAAAAAACAACTAAAAATGTCGAACTTCTCAATACAAAAGTGAAAAATACTTACATAAAAATACGTTATTTTGAATCATCTGACTTGTCTTTTGAGTCCTGAGTACCAAGGTAAAGTCAAGTCTTTTATCTGTGTTAGTAAAGTCTCAATTAGTGACTCGAATCTGACTCATGTCATGTGACTTGTCCTCCAACTCTATTTATCAGTTTTCTGTAGAGTATGTAAATTCCACTAACAAGCCAAAACCAACCCTAAAGTACAATTATGGGAAAGTGCAGTTACCTTTAGCTGGTATACATTTGATGCAAATATGATGTTGGCAGCAAAATGTGCAAAAGATTGTTTATAAATATTTCCCTTGCATCTATTACATTAAGCAGATAACGTTGATTGAAAGTGTACCTAATGGGTACCAGTAGGACAAAATAACAGGCTTTAAGAAGAAAATAGGGTAACAAAAAAATTAGATTTACAGCTGCAGTAATTGTGTCAAAATTGAGCCAGGTTGTTTAAGCTCCTGTAGTGACATACTGGTGACAATGTGTGGGCAGCACATTCTTCTGCAGCTGGGTTATACGTTACAAAAAACAGGGTTTCTCCAGAGAAACTCAGAAACAGCTATTACTAAGCACTAGCTGCTCCAAAAAGACACTGAGCATGACTAAAAAGGGCATTTGGGCAACAGAGTGGAGAAGGGTGAAATTAAGACACATATACATGCTTGTGCACAACATAAGAGTTTCATGCATGTGTGAGTTGAAGCAATGACAAGGCCGCAATTCAGCTGTATTTCATAGTAATTATTCACAATTATAATAACACAAGAGTCAAATTACAAAAGCCCTGACAATGTAAATATCCTAAAAATTATCATGCTAGGATTAAAATGGAATAACAACAATATGTGAAACATAGACATTGTATTGGGAAAAGATTAAAAAAAGAGATAGAAAGGTTTTTGGTAAAGGAACAATGGTTAAGAAGACACAATGCAAGGGAGGGCAAGGGACTTTGGTGGTATGTAAAGTCAAGCTTTAGTTTGATCTAGGAGAATTAATCCCGTTTAAGTAACAGTTAGAGGAAGTAAGAGTAGCATGTTATAACTAAAGCCGGAAGTGCATCAGAACCAAGATAGTTTGGTATTTGGTGCAATGCTTAAAAAGGATGTCTGTCTGGCTCATAAGATTCCACGCAAATTTGTTTTTATTTAAAAGTAATTGTACATGCTGTACACATTAAGTGAAATGAAATAGAAAGCAACCACTGAATTAATTTATGTTAGTTAAATGCCAAAAAGATTTTATTCAACTTTCAGATTAATCTTCAAATAAATGGTAATACAATGATGTGCCATTTAATGCCCACATTATACAGAGGGCGTCGAAATTTACAGGACACATTGTCCTGCATCATGGACTTCTTTAAAAAAAAAGTCTTTCAAGACAGTGGCCATGTTCTGGACATAGCCTAAAAGGCTCACCATGTATTTTTTAAAATGGAAATGGACATTGACCAGATATTATCATATTTACAATATTTTTATGGTGCTGTATAATGCACATATAAAAGGTATTTCCACAAGGAATCTGCATGCAAACAACAGAAAAAGATACGACAGAAAACATAACTGGAATGGTACAATTTACGCCATCTCATGCCATCACATCTGAAGCCTAAACACATACACATGCTTATACACATGGTAAACCTTTAATGAAAATCCAGATGTAACAGAGACCTAATGGGTAAACATGAATGGGTTATTATAATTATAGGTGAGGGAGAATAGAAATAGGGTTGGGTGGTACGACGGTAATTCCAGGATACCTCAGTATTCAAATGGTGACAGTATATGGTGTAATGGTGATGTGTTTTAAAAATGTGACTCAACAAATGCTTAAAGCACCGCTAGAGCAGTCAAAAAACAGCTGAGTTCTCAGGTAACAATGCTGTCATGAACACAATATTCTTTAGATGGCACCAAATACATGCCACCATATAGGATAGACTACTGAGTGCAAACAATGTGTCAGCACCACAAATGAAGCTAGCGTGCTACTTAAAAGCGAATGTTAGAAATGAGTAAACAGACTGGGCACAGAGACAAAATACAGTCACCACCAGCCTCACAGTCCATGACATTAGATTGAACTGCTAGATGTTGGTCATCAGCACTCGTACTTGCATGGTTTGGCTTTGAAAAGATGGATGTTACTTAAAAGAGGGCAGCGTACAAACTGTTAGAAATCGGTTGCCATCAAAGACAGGTTAATAACGAACTTATATCGCCATCTGTGACCCAACCACCTTGCAGAATTTAATGATTATGTTCTGCTTGACTATAACTGTTGTCAGTTGATGCTGCAGTTTTTACAAAAGTTTTTATTTCTTCTAATGATCATTATCAACAAAATCACTAGCTTAAATACCATCTAATAATAACTGATTGCATTTGTAGTAGAAGCAATAACAGCAACCATGAACAACCTTCTGTATATATATTGCTCACAAAAATTTGGGAATATTTCAAAATGAAATATCCCATAATAAAATATCCTCCGCAGTGTATTTAACGTGAAAAAATACACTGCTCACAAAAACTAGGGAATTTCATTAGTTTATTTTTGAGCAGTATAAATCTGTAACTTTGACCAAGACGTATCACAAAAGCAGTAAATGTGAATGACAAAGAACAGGCAAACTATGATCAGAAGTACAAAATGTTGACAGAGAGGGTGTAGAGACTGGCTGAGTTTCTCCTCATTGTTGACTGCGGGGCTTCAGATTGGCAGAGGTAGCGCTCGACTCTCCTACAGCTGGACTTAATTACACACAACAAGCCTGCTGCTTTTGCAATAGACCTCTGCAGGCACACACACACACACACACACACAGACTCAAAGCTTCTGGATTTAGAGGCCGAAACATATCTGCACGATCACTTCTTTTCCTAACACACACACACACGCACACACACACACAGGTCTTTCCATAACCTTTTCCCCCGGATAATCACAAACAACTTCTCTACTTTCAAAAAACTGACTTTGTGCACGATGCCTTTTACAAACAAGAGCTTACATTAAAACAATTCTTCACATGAAGTCGTGTGAGTGGCTGTAGAGAATGTACCACTGGCTAGATGCCAAAGAGGGAGAAAAAAAATAAAAATCACCCATCACCGAGTATGCACCAGCAGAAGCTCACATGGGAAGCCAAGTGCTCCAGCTGTACTATTGTTACTGAATAGCTTTGAAGAAGCACATCTTACAAAAGGAAAAAAGACATGAAAGAGTCTGTTCAATTAAGGGTTACATCTGAGCTGCTAAACCAAACTGAATCTAAAATCCGTAAGTCTCTGTATGAGGTGCGTGTTCTTAGAAATTAGTGTCTCTATTCAGAAATAAAAAATCTTGAAGCTCTGAAATTCACCAGCAGCTATTTCTGCTCCAATAACAACAGCACCAAACCATGAGAAGAAATTCTCTGGCACACACAGCAAGAGACTAACAAAACAAACTCACACAGAGCACCACAAAATCAAATAAAAAGCTTACCACACATGCACACAGAAAAAAAATGCACATAAACAAGTAAACACACTCACAGAACCAATTGCAAGGGCCAAGCCACCCCTAACAGCCACATATTTCATTTTTAATTATTCCCTAATTTTTGTGAGCGGTATATATAAAATGTTACAAACGCCAATCTAGATAAACAGTTTTACCTTAGTCAGTGTGAAAACTCTTGACAAAAATATCTGTCATAAAAAAGTAATTAGCCATATTACCGACTTGGTTTGTTATACTTGAAGTTGGTTACAATAACAACTTAATGCAAACTGAAAGTGGAGGGACAAACAGGAATCCATTTTTTTCTTTACAGTTTCAAAGTTTTTAAGACAAACTGCTGATTAAGAATAAGAAATTGACCAGTTAATATACCCAAACTTTACTACAGTGAAAAATGTAATCAAAATTGGTATTAATTGTGAACTCCTGTCATTACTTACTAAACGTTGCAGGATAATTAATGTAAATTACTTCTACAAGTTAGACAATCCTACAGTCCAAGCAGTCATGGATTAAGGGCTTTGCTCAAGGACACAATAGAGGCAGCTTGTCAGAGGCTGGGTTTGAACCCTGGATCTTCTGGTACATGGTCCAGCAATTTAACCACCAGGGTACCACAGTCCAATAGCTATTTACAGGGCATTTACATAAGGTATTAAATAAATTAGAAAAGAGGATGTGTGCAAGATATCCCCAAACCATGCAGCACTTAATTTAAGAGACTTGCGAATCTGTATATTTACATACATTTAGATGTAAACATACATCTGGTGTATTAACCTGGTCTTTATCTGTTTTTTACCTGTCAGTATTACTAAATAAAGACTACACTGAAAGTGGAGGGTGTGTGCAAATGTGGTAAGTCAATCAGAACAAGACTGTTTCTGTTCGTTTTACAGTCTATATAACAAGCTAGTGGTTTGGACAGCAGATTAGGTTACTTCAATGCCACACATAATACTGAGGGATTTAGATAGCAGATGCAAGACTGTACTTCAAATTCTGCATTCAGTAGGGACCCTTTTTCAGGCGAAAGATGCATTTTTTTTTTGACTGAACTGCAGATAGCAAACCAACCGAAAGGAACAAAGGCTTCAACTTGGCATAGAAACAAACTCTGAAAGCGAGTGGCGTCACCTCTAACCACTTCAGCTATTGAGTTTAAATAGCAGGGGATATGATTAAGGAAATGCAGGACACACGAGAGGAATCAATACACCAATCACAGGGCTGTCTGTAGGGCTGGTCGTGGCATGTGAGAGCATGACAAAGGCTGCAATTAAATTCTAAAATGAAGATAAATAGACCCCAAATCACGTGTCAAAATCTAAAACCATAATTAAACACAGTGGATAAAAGACGTATTTGATACACTGCAGATTTTCATTTTTAACGTATGTACACTTTTACTGTGAAAGACAGAATCTAAAACGCTTGAATCTAAAAAAGACAGAATCTAAACCATGATTTGAAATAATTTATTTGCATTTTATTGCATTAAATAAGTACTTGATCACTGACCTACCAGTAAGAATTCTGGCTCTCACAGAACCGGTAGTTTTTCTTTAAGAAGCCATCCTATTCTGCACTCATTACCTGTATTAATTGCACCTGTTTAAACTCGTTACCTGTATAAAAGACGCCTGTCCACATGCTTAATTAATTACACTCCAACCTCTTCACCATGTCCAAGACCAAAGAGCTGTCACCAGGGACAAAACTGTAGGCCTGCACCAGGCTGGGATGGGCTACAAGACAATAGGTAAGCGGCTTGGTAAGAAGGCTGTTGGTGCAAATTATTAGAAAATGGAAGAAACACAACATATCTGTCAATCTTTCTCTGTCTGAGGTTCCATGCAAGTTCTTGCATTTAGCCATGACCATTTCTGCCCACAACTTTGCTCCAGCTGACTGTCAGCAAGCCAATCAAGCATAGCTGTTAACAAGCTGATCCAAGCAAAGTTTAATCAATTGGTACCTGCAATATGAAGTCTAAACCTTTCTGATCTTTTATCCTGTTGTTTAGTATCTACTGGTAATGTAACCACTTATCTATTTACACTTGCAAAGAGAAGAATTAAAAGAAGACTATTGGAAAATCTGTGAGTAGCAATCCTTACTTGAACTGCTGGTGTTCTCTAGACGAGCGAATCTTGGACGAAAATCTCTCAGTGAGTTTCTCCAGGCTGCGTGAATATTCCAGCTGAATCTCGGCTTTGCGGCGGAAAAACTCCTGTAGGTCCTGTAGCAGCTGGATTCGAGACTCTGACTGCTGCTCCAGACACTTAAACTGCTCCACCAGCTGATTGCGAATTTCTAACATATACAAACACAAACAAGAACACGTTAGCTAGGCAGAACCATAAAGATCTGTTATTAAACACTACAGTGGTTATATTTCTGTGCCGGTCACAAATAGGCAGTGTCCAAATGGCAAAACTGCAAGAGCAAACCAGCTGGGATGTTCTGTCTTTCCAAAATGTGGTCAGCAAAAGGGGATTAAGTACTAAATCTGTACTACGAATGCTACAAGCTTATTCAGCAACATTCTGTATATGTTAACTAGTTAAGTAACAAGTGTTATAAGTAATCTCTTTATCACCTCTGGTCATTGTCCAGTGAAGCACATCTATAACTGGTCTAGTGGAAATATCCACAGTCCCATACCACCTTGACTGGCCTGGATGGCAGACTGACACAAACTTTTTGAGTCTTAATACACCAAGTGGGACTGATTAATAGCATAGGTAGTTTTAGGCATAAGTAACTCAATGCTATTGTTGATAAAGGGTTGCCAGGTAATAATGAAACCATTTTAATTGATTTTTTAAATGAAATCATAGTCTAAGGCTAGTCTTGGAATACCACTGTGTATAATATATAGCATGGCAGTGTTTAGAATAAAGAGTGAAGTAAAGTATTCAAGACCCATTTGTTACATGGTAAACCTGTGGCAAAGATTCCATAGGAATAATTAGGGGAAAACTTTATTTATAAGATAAAAGGTAGCCAATCCTTTTATTAAAACTTCACAGTATGTTCTTGGTAATCAAATATCCATTTAGATTAAGAGAAATAATCAAAGTCCTTATTCCAAGATGAACTGCATCGTTCGTGCAGCATTTTTATGTTGGTCATTTAGAAAATAATTTGGAACGAGAGTCCGTTTCCCCAAGGATGCCGGTTAAGATCGGTTATTCTTTCTGTAGTGGAAAATGCTTTTAGTGAATGGTTAAAAGGACTATATACATAAGATGTAAGGCAAAATACTCCATTAATGATTAATTGACTGAACTGCCGGCAAGCCCGTTTGTAAGGGTACAGATTATTAAGCATATGCATGACACAGGAAATCCTCAAATGGCTCTGGTTTAACTGTACATCTATATTCATATCACATACTTACACGAGACATGCAAGCATGTGAGAAGAATGCAGATGTACGCGTACCCACATCGTGCAGCAGGAACCTGTGATGTCTCTGAGATGTATCATGCTTAAGCCCTGCACAAGCATCGTAAACCACATCATGCACCGCAGTTCCTTTACTAAAAATGTGTAATTGCAGCAAGAACCTGTTCAGGACCGCCACCACGAAGATATTTCTAGCTTACATCGTTCGCAAATGAGACTAAATGTACCATCATGTTGTGGGTGATGCATATTAGACAGCTGAATATAGAGGAGAGTAACGCATGATGACAGTGAACTAGCTATTTTGCTCGATGGTAAACCCAGGCCTTAATCTCAAAGGAAAAAACACTTTCTATTTGTTTCTTTGTGATGGCTAGCCACTGTAGCCCTCTCCACTCTCAGGTTAACCATGAAAACCCTGCCCATTACTTTAGATGCCAAGGGTTCCCGCCTTTCCAGTTTTTGTGGCTTACATGCATTTGGTCTCTTTTCAGATATTACACATATTAAGAGAAAGCTCCGAAATAAAGGGAAAAAAACAACCACATCCATAGCCACTGGAATGCCATTTTCTCGAACATTCCAGCATTTAAATCTCCCATTGCTTTCACTTCCTTCCTAGCATTCCTTGTTAAAATAAGAGTCCAAAGCAACGCCCCTGAACCATCTGACATTCAGATGAATGGAAGGCAGGACTTTGAAAATGGTCTCATTAAGCGATGACTTCAAAACCAGCAGCAGTGCAAATACTCGCAGGCAGGTTTGGGAAAATTAGGTCATGGTGTAAGTCAGCTCTGAGAGTCTTATGGAGTGCATGAGCTATTCAAGACAACACATGCGCACTGCATCGCTCTGTGCCGTTTCAACTAAAATCGTAGCTTTTCTACCATATTATTCTGCTCACAAAAATTAGGGGATACTTCAAAATGAAATATCGCATAATTATATTTCCCCTATTTTTGTCAGCAGTGTGCTACAACTTCCCTGTACATTATGCACAGAACAAAATCAATAAAGCTTTTTTGTGACACAAAATTTAACATTTCAAATAGGCAATATAATACAATACAGGTACGCACCGTTTAACAGCCGCCTTACATTCTAGAAAACAGGACGTTGCCCAAAATGTACACTGACCAAAGATTATAGCATTTTAATGCTATTCTAATGTAAATAAAAAGGGTCTTTTCACAAGAAAATTGCCGTTTTCATTATGCAAAATGACAATCAAAATATCCCCACAATGTCAAACAAACATGATGTACAGGTAAAAGAGAGAAGAGGTTTTTATTGTAATTTATTCAAACTTTTAAGACCTTATCCATTAAAGTGAATGATCAGATGGACATTAGGTAAAGGGCAGATAGCTGTATAGTAAATAAAATATAAAATAGCCAAAATGTTAAGGTGATTTAAATGATTTTATTGCTTTTACATAACAATTCAATCCAAGAAGCACTGAGCTGATCCCTAGGCAGTTTAGAACCTAGTAGTGAGTGCTGCAATTAAGCACACATGATTTAAAGTGCTATGCACTACAGCACTTTGTGGTTGTGTTGGGGGCATAGCACTGGGTAACACCGCTCACAGCAAGAAGGTCCCAGGTTCAATCCCAAGGTGGAGCAGGCTGGGTCCTTTCTGTGTGGAGTCTGCATGTCCTCCCCGTGTCTGCCTGGGCTTACTCCAGATACTCTGGCTTTCTCCCACAGTCCAAAGACATGCATGTTAGGATAATTGATTACTCTAAATAAGCATTGATGTGTGTGTGTATGTATATGACTAGTCTTGAGATAAACTTGTGTAAGGATATAACCTTGTGTGTGTGTCGCTAAGATGGCCACTGATGCTGATAGCAACGTTAAAGCAGCGGAATAAATAAACAAACAGTTGTGTTGGTGAGCTGCTACTTCACAGCTGTGCTTTTTGTTTCTAGATGTATCTGCTTTACAGTAACAAAGTTATTGTATATAAAGTTAAAGACTGTGGCATCTCTAAAACAGGCCAAAAACCTCTCAGAATTGAGGCGTCCTATAACAAAGTCTAATTCACAGCCATGCTTCATGTGAGGACTGCGCAGATATATATTTATTTACCTGATAGCACTGGGTGTGGCTGAAATGTAGTAGCTAGAAGGGGTGTGTAATTGTTTTCAAGCATATATTTCAGTACAATTAAATTACTAATAAAAAACCCACATTGTAAAACGAGTAAATCTTGTGGTATAAATGCACCACACTGGATAAATGTATGAACCCTTTCTTTGTTGAATAAAATGTCCATGGCTAAGCTATTCAAATGAAATAACACTACATCAACATAAAGATCTGTGGAAGGAAGGAAGAAAATTGCTGATTATGTCTAATTCCAACCAAGCATGTTTAATTAGATGCAGAGCAGGAACTTAAGCTTTAATTGGAGGAATTTCCACCTCATACTATGGTCTGATTAAGCAAAGCCGTAATTAAACTGTGTACGCTTCCCCACAGTGTTACCACTGAACAACCTTTTATCTACTCAGTTGTAGATCTAAAACAACTTTCAAGGCCCAAAGCCCCTAGCACATTTAACACCCTACCTCTTCCTCCTGACACTTCCACACCTTTTCATAATAGATATTGTGCCATTATTAAATGTTTGTGTATTCCTGAATGTAAATCCAGAGAAGTAGCAGTGCTGGTTGAATGTTTTACTAGTAAGTAACTGCAATACTTGCCACATATGCTGGGGTTCAAATGCTGTCTAGCAGTTCAGCACTTTATTGTGCACATCTCTCCTAATGTGAATTACACTTTCACAAGACGTAGTACTAACACAGGAAGGAGCTTTAGCTTCTACATACTGATCTTCTGTATTTTTGACTAGAGGTATAAGGCACACGTGCATATAACATACTGTATAAGTTGCAACGATGTACAGCAACAGTTTGCAAGTCTACTTATTCTTAGAGATTTTGACTTCTGTTATTAACATACAGTGCATTCGGAAAGTATTCAGAGCGCTTCACTTTTTCCACATTTTGTTACGTTACAGCCTTATTCCAAATTGTATTAAATTAATCTCTTTCCTCAAAA
>JAUZSU010123575.1:0-17809 GCA_034780255.1 Parotocinclus maculicauda | reverse complement strand
CGTTCTCTTGACGGACTGCACTTGAACAAAATCAAGAAAGTGGTGGGTGTGGTCACCTCCCGCTGGTTTTGCTCTTGACAACACAATTTTTCGGATTTCCTGACCTTTGATAAAAGCATAAATTCTCCCGGGGAACCGAGGAATCCTCCCATATCTCGCTGACCCGCTTTGCATCCACTAGGTGGCGACTTGTGGCTTCTTTTTCTTATTCGCTTTCACGTTCTTTGGTCTGATTAAACAGAATCTTGGTCCAAATAAGCAAATACCATTACACGTATATAATAGGATTTGTTTCAGTACTTTAGGATTCGGTCCAAATAAGTGCCTGGTCCCATTAACCGGATTCGACTATATACAATTAGTCATTTCTGATCACTGATCACTCTGATGCACAATTTACCGTACACATAACATTGTGACACAGAACAGAGAATTGACAAGACATTAGTCACATGGTGTTTTCAGGCAACTATAACATAAAAAAGGGTATTTTCATGTACGTCAGAGACACAAGTGAAAGCAGGAGTGATTGATGAATGATTGAATTACTTTTGTTCAATTTAAGCCAAAAATGCTTTGATAGACAGTATGATAAAAGTCAGCAAGTAATTGTGAACCAGTTATTATAGTTATACTTTAAAGAATATACTGGTAGTGATCAGACAAACAGTACTATTAGTACTTCATACAATAAGACAGGAACTTACACTTAAGAAAACAATTTACAGCTTTAACAAATAAATAGGGAGGAGTAATTCACACCAATTCAAGTAACTCTAAACACTAAAAAGTCTCAAACACATCAATCGAGTTAGAACAGTCCAAACTCGAGCTAGTTTACATTTATATTTATATTTACAGAATTTAGCAGAAGCCCTTATCCAGAGCAACTTACAACTGATACAGTCAAACAATTCAAACAATAGTGGGTTAAGGGTCTTGCCTAAGGACCCAACTGAAGCAGCTTGGCAGAGGTGAGATTTGAACCACCAGCACACTGCAGACTGGTAAGATAGTGAGCTTTCTGCTTGTGGATCTGCAGCGGTTATTAGCTTGTGTGACCAGCTGGGTATAAGAAACAATATCAAGAAGATGCTGCCAGTTCATAAAAAATTAATAATAATTAGTAAGTAAGATATGGCAATCAGTGTTCAGTACAGTACTGAATACCTTAAGCTCATTCGTCTGTACAGTGTCTGATTGTTCAGGTCTCCCTCTTGTCACAGTCACGAACTTTGAAAGTGTCCTGCAGTATCTGGTACGAAGACATTAGCAACAGATCCAGTAAGTTACGAGGTAAAGCCTTTAACGATCCAATTTGTTGTCCAGCACAGCCCACAAATGCTCAATCGGATTGAGATGCTGGGAATTTGGATGCCAAGTCAGTACCTTAAACTATTTGTCATGTTCCTCAAACCATACCTGAACATTTTTTGCAATGCAGTAGGACACCACTAGGGAATACTGTTACCATGAAGGGGTGCACTTGGTCTGCAGCAATGTTTAGGTAGACATTACATGTTAAAATAACATCCACATGAATGTCAGAATCCAAGGTTTCCCAGCAGAATATTATCCGATGCAGCACAGTGTTAATGTTATTAATTCCACCTTTTTTAATGTTAAGGCTGACTGGTCTATTATCAAGTAAATAATTCTGCAATTAAGTGTTGGGACAAAAAAGCAAGCACACAAAGATTGTTACAATCTTGGCCTCCTCTGTTATTAAGTATCAATAACAGAGGTGCAATATCATTTACAAAAATGCCATGTTATGTTTGCTGTGGTACAGTGGAAGTTTAGGGGTTAAGGTTTTGAACTACTAATTAGAAGGTTGGGAGTTTAATCCTGGTCAGGTCACTGTTGGGCCTATGAATAATAAATAATAAACCCAAGCCTTAACTACTCAGCTGAACTGTAAGTTGCTTTTTATACGTACAACTGCTACATAGAGTAGCAGTTTCATTTGTCTTTCAAAATTAATTAAAGAATGAATATAAAAGGGGGATGAAAAGTTTTGACTGTACACCTGAAGCAGGAAATCAAAGCAATTGATTCACTTTGTTCATTAGGTTCACCTCCTGTTGTTACAAGTAGACTTATTAAAATCATATTAAAAAAACAGGACAGACGAGGAGTGCTTAACCTTAGATTTTATTCATTTTAATGGAATTTTTTCATATATATCAGCTTCCCAGCAACAAAACATGCAAAAAAGTTGCAAAAGTCATATGACTAAGACAAAATAAACTGCTTTATGTTTAAAGTGTGCTAAAACAAATGGTAAAAAAGCTAAGTCAGCATTAGATCGTAGGTAGATTAGATGTTGACAATCGTGCTATCAGGAATGCGACCATTCGCAAATTAACCATTAACACACACGCACACGCAGTCACAAGTCCATGAGAAACAAGCTCATTTAATTTTGTGGCGAAGATGCACTTCCAATTAATCCACTTGTTTCCCCCTCACAATGCATCACCTTTCTGCCACAAACAGAAAATAATTCTTACATTTAAGCAAATCTGTAACTGTCCAACAGCACGAAGACCCAGTGCAAGTAATTCATGCCAGTGTTAATAAGAAGTGCTGTGCCACTCAGATCACCTGTTATACTATGACAGCTAACTAACATAGCACAGAAATATATGGGTTAAATAGATTAATAACCTTAATAATAAGGACAATAACCTTAACAAACCATGAACGTATAGTGCAGTGCAAAAGTCTTAGGCCACCAAAAGAATAGATATATTGTGGACTTGGTAATGGCAAAATAACCATACATACAGTAGCATATTGCCAATAAAAATTTCAAACTTGTACTCGTCACTCCATAATCTTCTTTTCCACTGATCCTAAACGCATGTTTGCCTTTACACCCTGTCCCTCTTGCGGAAAAGGGTTTTCATGTTTCTTGAGGTCAAAAGATAATTTCTAATCAAGCTTCTTCGACCTGTAGAAAGGTCAACTTGACATCAAGATGAAGCTACCAGATGCTGATATTGCTCAAGTGTAAGGGGAGGTCACACTAAATACCACTATAGCCTGTAGAAGCTTTGTTTTGTTTTTTCGATTTTTTTCATGCTGTATACAAATTTCCTGATTTTATTCTGATAAATAGACTTGTATATAAATATATCTTATATTATATTTATAGAATTATATATGGCTATTATACAATTGCTAAAAAACATAGAATATAATGGTGGTCCAAAACATTTGTACAGTACTGTATATGCAAATATTCAAATGTTGTTCAAACGGACATTATGTGGCACGTACCTGTACGCAGATAATAGATGGTTCATAGATCATCTTTTAGACAAGGGAATAATGCTTTAAACTAATAACATACCCATACAGGCCTTTGGATCTATGCCAGTCGGTGCACTAATATGTTGTGAAGTAATAATGTACAAGCTCATCCCGCAATTTTATAGATTACTTAAGCTAACTGTCCTAAAAACAAAATGAACTTGGCATTGCTGTCATCCCTCTGTGGCATAAGGACACATCCCAGATTGATCAAGAGACATACTTTTTAATAAACACATCTCCTTATAGATTGCAGGGAAGACTAGATGGTAATGGCAGTCATGACCTATAAATCTTGGCTGAGATGGATGAGGTGCTGGGAGCATTTAGGGCACGCTGTGCTTCACCATACAGGCTTTCAGGGAAATCAGAATGATCGATCAGAATTGATACTCCAGCTTGAAGCAGGGAGCTATCTATAACACGGCACTTTTAATGAGAAAAGTGGAGAGTTCAGAGAAGTTTCACATGACAGATGGGCAGCGATAGCGCAGTGAGAAGAAACAGCAAAGCTCCCTCAGGAAGATGTTCAGGCCACAGATGACAGGACAAGGATCCAAAGACAAATGGCCACCTTGACCCAATGATAACATCGTCTCCAGTTGTCCTTTGTCCTGTACATACATCCTAACACTCAAGCGTCTACATAACAGAGAGTGAATCCTTATCGCAAAAAAAAACACGGTTCATGTGCACATACATTTAAGGGCATGAAGACATCATGCTGTGATAATCACTACGATCAGACATGTGAACAGATAAAAAGAACATTCAGTTAACCAAGGGAGAAATTAGATTTATGGATATTTAATCAAAATCAAATCTAAAAAAAATATCATACTTTAAGAGCTGATTCAAGAACTGAATAAATTACCATAATTTAGCTAAACAGGTCCAGAATCATCAAGTGTTTGTCAGAATCTCTTCTGGTGCAATGAACGATGAGAGAAAGATCTGTCCATTTGCACTCTGAACCACAGTGTTTGAAAAAATAGCATTTGTTGGCTGTCCCTGATCTCAAACATGACACTTTACAATGACATTTAGTGATTCAAATCATCTATAAGAAATCCATAACTTAAAACACATTTACAAATACATATTTTAGTCGTGTCCCAACATTTTCATTTAGTCCTGTTACTCTAATATATTCCCACTTCATCTGGATTTCCTGAGGACCAAGGAAAGATTAAAACAAATCTTATTTTATTATTCATTATGTGTGCATTTGATTGGTTAACCTCAAGAAGGTAAATCTCAGCACATTATCCTATTTTTCTGATGTTATTTGTTTATTGTACAAACAATATTTTCATTAGAATTATTTGAATGGGCTCAGTGCGCTAATGCTTTTAGTATGGATGCCATGTGGTTACATTTTATCCATTTGCCAATTTTGTGCTGAAAAATCAGTCATGGTACTCATATACAGAGTAACAGGAATAGGAGAAACCGTGTAAAAATACAATTAAAAGATGCCTGAGATTGACCAATACTTGTACTGAATGGTTAAATATGTATGTTGTTAGATTTAGTGTTAATAAAAAAAACTACTAGACAATTAAACTAGAAAATTAATTTTATTTTTTAAGAGTTACAACAAGCAAATGGCACCCATTTAGCAGAATAACATTATGCATTAGCGATGCTGGAGGATGCAAAGGATTGTATTTTAGTGGTTAAGTTATAAGCTTGTGTTAGCTTGTGTACCAAAATGCTCAGGATCGACATTGCACCACTGCCAAGCTGCTACTGCTGGGTCTTTGAGCCAGTTCCTTTACCCACAAATGATTTGATTGTAAGACTGTATCAACTGTAAGTTGCTCTGAATAAGAGCGTCTGCTAAAATACCTTGTAAATGTAATGGATCTGTAAAAGCTTTTTGTCAATAAAAGTTAATTCTCTTGGTAAGACTGTTAAAGGTATTGAACTTTGACTGTAAAATGGTAAAATTGTACTTACTTAAACGTTTTGTGTTTATAGCATAACCTTCAATTGTGAGTCGTGGCAGAAGCGATAGAATTAAATCAAAGCGTTGTATAAAGGACACGTTTCTATGCTTTGTCCCGTAAATGTCCTCAGAATCATTCATTAAACTGCCACATTGGATTGATAAATATGTGGAGTTCTGTGCTCTTTAATTTTAGGGACACTTGTCACAATATTGTAAAATCTGATCTTTAGAAAGGAATTCATGCAGGTTAATGACAAAAACACAAAAAATACTCACGTCATACAATGTTTTTCATTGCAAATCATGCACTCGGCACAACAATTTGAGTGAATTTTTAAAAATAGCTTTAAAAAATAGTATTTATTCCTATTTAGATTTTCATGTGTGCACTCCACAAGTGTGTTCAAAAGCTGATGATCTGTATAAATGAATTAAATGACTGCAATATTCCAAAGAACATCTTTAAATGTTACCGAAGGCTTGCCTTTCTCTGTCTTCAGCCGCCCCCTTAAATATTTGATGTTAACTTGCCTATTACTTGATATACAAGGTTCACAAAATAAGGGAATATTTCAAAATGAATATGAAGCGATAAAAAGAAGCATTTGATTTATTATTTCATTATTATTTCATGTGATATTTATTTCATTAAACAAGATCATCAGAAAAGCAAATGAAAAATCAAAGAAAGTTGTTCAAATACATAAATAAACATGCAAACACGATTATCATGATTGAGTAGCATGTGACATATTCAAACTGGATGAGAGTTCCCCCACATTGACTGTTCAGTAGGGTGTATGGCCAAAACTGCCAAAACCCACTGACAGCAATTGGGTATGGACAGGATCAGATTGTCCAGCAGTTCTTGTGGGACCCTCTTCATATTCATTTTGAAACATCCCTTAATTTTTTTTCGTAAGCAGAGTAGCTGGTGACATTATTATAGTTTTAATATAGTATTATGTCAAATTCCAAAAAAACAAACAAACAAAAAAACGGGTGGTGCAGAGGTCTATAATGCTAGCCCACCACCACAGGAACCTAGGTTTGAATAATGTCTACAAAAGGTGTGTACATACTTTTGGCTATATAATGTTTGTGTTCTACATATTACATAGCATAATTGTCTTGTGGAATCTAAGTGGAATTTGTTCAATAATACAGTTGATATTCAGCCACAGAAAAGCTAACTAACTAAAGAACCATTTAATCTTTATAAACATACTCAAAAGAGAATAAAATGTAGCCCTAATTAACACTTACATAAACACGAGGTGAGTCCGCACTATCCTGTGATCAGTGGAGCAGGTGTTAGGAGCAAAGTCAGACTGGGCCGGTACACACTGAACCTCATTCAGAGCTGCTAATAGTTAAAGGGAGCAACAGAGCACCTGGGGAAGTCATAGGACCTTCTGTTGTTCTTCTGCTAATTGGGCTGAGTGTGACAAAGTCTGGTCTCTGAACGTCAGTGGCCTGAACCTGTAATATAAGTGCAGCTCAAATCTGGCTTCAGTCTCATGATAAAATCTTTCTGTTTGAACGACCCCACCAGCAAGGGAGAAGGGTCGTAGGCCAGCAAGTGCCTCCATAAGACTCACAAAGTAGAAAAACAAAAAACTTTTAACATTATATTAATATTCAAATCTCATGCCCTTCACAACGGTTGAATGGCCTGATACCATTTGCATTTTGGAAGATGATTTAACCTTATATCAAAGGGTGATATAAAAATGATTTAACATTACTCCATATGTTATTATGGAATACAGCATCGAAAGGGCATATTCAGCTAAAGAAAGTGTCTTTTTAATCACTTATTGTAAAGCAGCTCAGATTAATACATATTTTAGAAGGTCACTGATGATTTCAGTATAGTCACAGGGAAATAATTATATTAAATGCAAGCTTGCCAGAAAAGTATTGATAAAAAAATGCCAAATGATTTACTGTAAAATATTTTTTTTGTCAAAAAAGTTAAAACAAAACATTGACACTTAATTGTTTGCTTGTTTACAGTAGACATTACAAAAATACACATTAAGTAATATTAACATCAGTAGCCATTAAAATGATAACTGGCGTTACCCATTTTTGATTTTTGATTTCCCGTTTTAAATGATTTACTGTGAATAATTTTGCCTTTTAATAGAACAAACTAATAATGAAGAACAAGATAAATAGATGCACACTTTCTGGCAAGATTAATATCTACCTGAACAGGTACACCTACCATGTTTTTGATAGGCTACTATACTCAGTATGCACTATTACATATAATAAGTAAAATAGAGGAAATAAGTAAATAGAGGATAAAAGGCACTACAGTTTCTATCAATGCCAGTTTACTAGCTGTTAATAAGTCAGTATTTAGTTTAGTTCATCATAACGGGTTGACAATTTTACAACATATTCTCACAGTTTCAGGGTATCATAGAAAATGAGTGAAAAAAGAACAAGCAATGTGTACTTTATGGTAAACTGATGTGTTACACGTGGACAACATTTCTTATTTTAGACATTAACTTAAGCAGGAATCTGGAGGTTTGGCTTGAAGTCGATTTTATAGGCTTGCAATCTCAGTAATGATATAGCAATGTTCCATTTGGGATTGAGCTTTTGTGGGTTTTAGTGTGTTTAAAAATAGTACATGGCATGGACAGATCATGTGTATATGAGCTAAATTGTGCTGGTTAGCAAAAATCAAGGAACATATGGGAATAATGTCAAAGTGTTTAGCACCAGGAACTTTCACTTTTCTGCTTAGTAACACTGGGAACTGAGGTCTATGCCAATACTGAAGCCAAAAAACCTAATTATATGTTACACGCAGAAGTGTGCACTAAAAATATATCTCCATGATTCCATGGTTGATGAAAATCATGTTGAAAACAATGATATAACCTATAATGCTGGATTATGATCAATGCTACAGCAACCTCAGATACCCAATACCATAAACTGTTGAATATACATAATCTACATACTCACTGATCTCTTTATAAGCTATACCTCCTTATTTCTACACATCAGCACTTCATGGCCCATTTTATCAGTTCCACTTCCCATATAGAGACACGTCATAGTTCTATAATCACAGTCATTCTGTTTCTCTATATAGGCCTCGTTGTTTCTGTTCTCTAATGGACAAGACCCAAACAGGACCAGTACAGTACCTTCTAAGTACTGTTTGGTTGGTGTGTTAATGTGTGTTGTGCTAGTATTAGTGGATCAGACACAGCAGTGCTGCTGGAGTTTTTAAGCACAACGCTGTCACAGCTGGACTGCAAATAGTCCACCAACAAAGATATCCAGCATAATGTGGGCAGTGTCCCGTAAGCATTGATGAATGATTAGAGGAGACGTTTGGCATTACATCTACTAACATCACTGTCTATAGAGCACAGTGAAGAACTAAGAATGATCCTCCGCACAAACAGTAACTGATCTGAGGGGGTTCTGACTAGACTTGTAGACCGATTAGCAAACAAAGAAAAAGGGACTAACAAAGCCCGTAAAGAAACGAATGGACTACAGGTCTGTTATTGGAGAACTGCAAAGCACTTTAATATAGTAAATGGAACTAATAAAATGATCAATCAAAAAAGAATCAATGAGGTACCCAGTAAAGTGTTTGGTGTGTGTACAATTTATTGCGATACAATAGCACAACCCTTATCAGGATAATCAGAGGAAAAGTGTAGGTTGTATGAAGACTGAGACAGACTACTGAGAAAAAACGCTTCAACTGGCCTTGGTAGCAAATTATTTTGTCTTGTATTTGTCTTGCTTGTGCTCTGTGGTGCATACTGGTCCACACATAATTTGTACAGCAGCATGGTCCATTATTGACACATTTACTGCTCTACATTCATTCATATTTTCAGAGTAGATATACTTGTATTAAAATGGTCTAGCAAAGAACAAATTAAGCAATTTAATACACAGCTCTAGTACTCAAAGCCATTCTGGTGCATTCTGCTGTGCCGGGAATATTTCACTTTGCATTCCATAAACTTTTCGGAAATTCTGGCAGCATGCACTCACTTCACCTCCTTCTGTGAATCTGTTTGTCCAGCTTTCGCTCTGGTCTTGTAGTGTTCTTTGGACAGCCCTCGTAATCGCTCAGCAGCCTGTGGAAACACAGTTAGCAAATCAATTACACTGCACTGCTTTTAATCTTCACTGTCTTAAAGAACGCGGGTTAACCACATCTCCACTGGAATGTCCGGTGGAAAACCGACTCGGCTGTAAAGTGAAGAAAACTTGAGTTCCTCGTTTCCCTCAGGATGTTGCTGGGATGCAGCCAGAGACACAAACTCACCTCAATAAAGTCAACAGGCATAGCAACAGCGCTACATAACGCACAAGACCACAGTGCCCAGGGATGTGAATGTCTGTATGGTATTCAAGCCTGGTTCACCCAGGAAACAAGCAGCACCACCCTTTGATTTCTGAATGGGAGGGCATTTCAGTCTCCTCTTGATCTCTCAGGAAGAGTGATTAAATAGCCTAGTGCCCCTGTCATTTCCTGATCCAATATCTTCACAGCATCACACTGCTTAATTCCTATGCCACCCACTGCTCTGGCACAATTTGATAGAGACTAGCACTGTCGCTAACGGAGGTCAGACTCATAAGTGCTGGCATATCTACAGCTGAGGCTATCCACAGGCCTGCAGAATTCGCTAAGCCATAAAAAATGTTATAGTGCATTAAATCTTCACAGAGGTCAGCCTCCGCACTGAGAACCCAAATTATTCAATCAGGAAATTGCCGCACTAAAAGATAAAATGGCGCCCCCTGTACTACATTTAGTTCCTCTGCCATTCCCATAATGCTCAGATCTAACAAGCCTAGATGTGTATATACTGTATGTACCTATGCTAAGCGATCACAGTGTTTTCTTTCAGAATTTAATACTCTAGTTTAAAGGATGTTAGAATTATTGGATACTTGTAAGCATAAACAATTAATACTTGTCAATTATTATTATTATTGTCAAAGAGTCAATTATAATCACGGAATTGCAAATTCACTCCAGTGGAGTTTATTGTTCATTTTTCTAAGGGTGCACTCATACAAGTCAATCTGTTCCATGCCCAAGCACATTTGACCCCCAAAGCGCAATTTGTTTGACTAGTGTGATCGTTCTGTACTGTGCCTCGGCGTGGCATGCTGAACCACAAAATCAGTACAGCCATGAAGCTGTGCAACCGCAACTTTTCTCCACAAAAATTTGTGCCTTGATGATGCAAGCGTGTTTGAGCCCAACATCAGTTAGGTTCAATGTGAACACAGGCCAGCAGGGAAGGGGGGATAATTGGACTATACAAGGCAACCCAACATAGTGTGAGTACCCCTAACAAATTTTCAATAGCGTAGAATGGTTTTAAGGGGGCGTGCGCCAAGCCAACATTGTAAAATCAAACTAAGAACAAATAACTAACACCTCCAGTGGGTAACCTTGGTGAGCATATGGTGGTGATAAAACAGACTCAATGAGTGAATGTGAACCAGTTTATATAGTTCTAGATTAAAAAGAAAATAGTGTGAAGACACACAAAGGAGAACTTACGATAGGTCAGACTCATATGCTTACATCACCACTATTAAACACTATTAGTTTATTACAAATAGGAAGTGAATAGGAAGTCCACACAAAGATGGGCACCTTGAACAAAAAACATCTCTAAATACATTCCCTGGCTTAGAATAGTGAATTTATGGCCTCAGAGTTAAAAACAAATTTCCTATTATAATGTATTATAATTTTTAAGACCTCGTTTGCTAAAGCGAACAAACATTGATCAGATTGCTGTTAAACTGTACTAAATTACACGCTTAGTTTGATGTTGAATTAATGTTGTTGAGATATCAGGGTGGGTGATTGGTGTAATTGCTGGTTAAATAACATGTAGGTACTGGGTTGGATACGTGTTCTGGAGGTAACTGGGTTAGACAGTTGGTTTGGTGGTTGAAACCGGTATAATGGTGTTGGGTAGGGTGGCTGGTATGGACGTTTTGGGTTGAATAAATGTTCTGGAGTTATTTGTATGTGGTGGATGAACTGTGTATAGCTATTAGGTTAGTTTACTGGTGTGATGGAAATAGATTTACTGGAATGGTCAGTGGAAGGATATTAGATAGTGGGTAATTTGCATAGAGGAAATTGTTAGGTTCACGTGATCACGATGGGGATGTTAGGATATGCATTTTGTGGCATGTTGGATGTTGGTGTTTGATGAAAAGGTGGTGGTGGATGTGATCAAGATGACACTAAAGATAGTTTAGTAATTGGTGTAGAGTTGATGGACTGGTTCATGTGAATGGTGTGAAGATCACAGGTATGCACTGAAAGCAACACAATAGAGCTGCCTGTTTCGATCAAGACATGTCATCTCATTCAGATGGACATCAGTTAGGAGCTGAACATTACACCTCCGGCCCCACAGAGAATAAACCAATTTGAACAAGAGATGTGATGGAGAGATAAGTCAAAGGCATGAAGGACTCCAATTCAAACTCTCCCTATTTTCTTGGACAAGACAGGTCCATTTAGCATGGCGAATACCTGACAACAGTTGGACAAGGACAAGGACAAGTGTTAGATGACCATTTTTAATAAAGAATAAATTTTAAAATGGCAATGTTCTGAACTAGTGCCTTTTCTTTTATATAAAATGTGCAGTTTAGTGAATAAACATACATTTTAAATGTGTTTCTCAAACTTTTTTGATTTCTTACTTTTAAATAAATGTATTTTAGTGTGCAATTTTTAAGTGGTTTCGTGAATGGTTCATTTCACAATGTTTAGTCAGATCTGAAATTAACAGTCCATTATTTTATTTAAAGACAAGTGATGAGAGAAAGATAAAAGGCAGGTCAACAAGCAGCTAACAGTATTATGTAAGAACACTGCAAAAGTTTTATCCACAATTAGATTAGATATACCGTTGTTTTACCAATGGTATAATTACCATATATAATAATGTTTGGTCTCTATTAGAATACAGGATATATACTGCATTTTTCGTAATCCGTAGAAGCCTCATCAGGAATGGTCTTTTTGAGGTGTAGCAGTCAAGAACTGACATTTTTAAGAGGGGAACAGGGTAAAAATGCTCAGATATGCTAAAGCTCACAAAGATTGGTCAGTGAAATATCAGCAGAAAACAGCAGGCTATTAAAAATCCAAGTTAAAATTTTTGGGTGCAATCATTGACAGTATGTACGGTAATTACACCATTGTAAAAAAAAAAAACAACAAATCTAATGGTAAATCTACTTTTGCTGAACACAGGTTAAACCAACATTTTTCAATCTATAGGGTGCATCTGATAAAATAAGTATGGCTAATAGCGCTTAAAAATAAATAATATATATATATACATAAATATAAAAAATTAAGGCAGTTCTGACAAGGTCCAAGGAATTATCAATGTGTACTTAATAGAATAGATGGCAAGTGTATTTCAGACTGAATACAAATATTACATACATGCATGTATACACACGTATACACAACTCAACCCTGCCGTAACCTGACTGGAATATTAGGGTGAGTCAAAAGCCACAGGAAACACCGCATGCTACATAGTGGACTTTTGGCAAAAACTTTTGGCATCAGTAGAGTTCTTCAGATGACCACTACATGGCTTGTCGTCCACAGTTCCAGTTTCTCAGAATTTGGAGAGATGTAGTAGTGCTGGGTAAAATTGGTGAAATTTCTGGGTGTTAGCTGTTGAAGTCTGCAGGATATAATACGGCAGCTGCGTTTTTCTTTGATATGCTACATGACCACCTTTCCTTTAGAAAAACTTGCAATTGATCCAATATGGCACCTTTCAAGAAGTTCCGGACATAGCCTATAAAGATAGACCCCATTACTTGCTGAGGTATTTATGTAATTTTCCTTTTGGTTTCTGAAATAAAAGGGTGTTCTGTAACTTTTCACTCACCCTGCATATGAGCACTCGGAATCCAAGTTTTTAAACTAATTTATTTTATTTTGTTAGGACTATTTTAGTACTTGCCATGTCAGGAGCAGCTTTATATAAGCTTATTTCATTTAACCAGCTGACATGTATGATGACATTTTGAAACAATATTGAGAACAACAGAGAATAAATGGCACAAGATGTTGACATAATAAGATCAATGAGAACAAATACAGGACAAAGCAATGGACATATTTTTGGCACTAAAGGAAGCTCATATTTCTAAATCACTCCTCATGTTAAATGACAATGCAGGATGTTTAAGGAATAGCTGAGTCTCATATTAAACCACAAATTCATAACTGTTTAACCAAACCAAATAAGCTAAGCTATGAGAATATGGTTTTTGTATTTGTTGTTTTTGTCGTTTTATTTCAAAGTTATATTAGACAGAAAGAAAGGGTGCATGCCAACAACCGCAAAAATATATTGAGTCAGACTATGCTATTTGAGTCTGAAGAGGACTGACCTGTTCTGGTGTGAGGTCACGCTGCTCCAGTGCCAACATCTCATACCCAACCATGAACTTGCGGACGGTGGCAGAGCGAAGCAGGGGAGGGTAGTAGTGTGCATGCAGCTGCCAGTGGCTCATATCATCCTCCAGGTGACTTCCTGTTGGGGCACCTGAAACAAACATTAAAAGATCCGGTTATATTAAACACACAGCAGTGCACATAACCTGACACAATGTAACTGTGTAGCTATTGTTCTGTCTATCACAAAAATGGATAACTGTTTTGTCATTTTCCCAGTAGGGTCATTAATAACCATCAATTAACAAGTCAGTTTAGTTCTGAAATCTTAAAAGAACACTTGAAAATCAATTGGAACAAAGTTTTATTTCAAATTTCCAACATCTTAATATGTATACATTAACATGAACCAAAATGCAACCCAAAATCAGAAAGTACTGGGACAGAATGGAAAATGAAAAGAAAAAAAATCACAACCATCGTGTCTTACATTTACTTTCATTGGCGACAGGATAAACATAAGATATTTCTTGTTTTGTCTGGTCAACTTCATTTCATTTGTTAATAAACATCCATTTAATTCCTGCAATATGTTTCAAAAAAGTGGGATAGTGGCCATATATGGCTAGTAATAAAAACTAAATAATGATATGATTTCAAACAGATCATGTCAACAGGTGGTTAAAATACTCATGACTGAGGATAAAAACAGCATCCACAAGGTCTTTGATAAGCAAAAGGTGGGCAGAGGTTCTGCAGTTTGTCAAAAAATGTAAGAGGAAATGATTGAAATGTTTTAAAACAATGTTCCTCAAATAGAGAATGTGTGGAGAATTTTTAAAGGGAAAACGTGACAACGACAGCCCTTCAAACGGAAACGCTTCATCACAAAGTGCTAAATGCTTTACCATCACAACGTTTTGGAATGTGTTGCAGGGCTGAAATGCAGGTATGGATGTTTATTAACAAAATAAATTAATTAACTGTGAATTAACAAGGAATTGACCATACAAAACATGGCATATCTCAGGTTTTCACTATCTGCACTGAAATAAAAGTCACATTAAACAAAAAAAAAAAACATTTTTTTTTTAATTAGCATTTTTTATACTCTCCCAATGTCATCTGATTTGGGGTTGTATTTAAGGACCCTGAATAAATTGGGATTTACAATTACAAAGGTCCTGGAAACCTGAAGTATTCTGTTACGATGGGTTCCTCAATTTCAACGGGTTCCTCTCAAGACCTAGTCTTTCATCCTTAATAAATGAATTAAAGCTGTGAAATGTCACTATTCAGGTATACATTAATGTTACAGTATCATGACCATAAGCTGTAGGAAAAGATTTACTATAACATATCTCACATTTATATGTTAAGCCTTTGTTAGAACGTCCAAATAATGTGCAAATAAGAAATTAAGGATTGAGGGACCAACAATGGCAGCTGGGCAGATCTGGGAATTGTTTCCTTCTGATTAGCATTCTAAAATTTAACCACTAAACCACTCTGTTTACCAAAATTGCTAATCTGTATACTCAGAATCCAAGCAATGCTAGCCATTTAAACATGGTGCATTCATAGTTACATGAACAGTAAATTGTATTTGTCATGCTTAGTAACTCCTGCAGTTTATTTGTCGATGGTGTGGAAAATACAACTGACTGACAATGATGACAGCTAAAATCCTGAATCCATCATCGCAGTCCGTCGAGTATTATATTAAGATGGAATAAACTTGGGTTTGGCAACTCTGTCATGAATCAAGGCAAATAGTCCAGTTAAAGTAGATGGGCACAAATTAAAGCTGACACACTGAGAGCCTCACAAAGCAATTCAGTCCACCGGGGTCTAGTTAGAGCCCTAATTAACAACACAGTGACTCTGGCAACATCTGCAAACGTCTGCGAGCCAGTGGCACGTGAGAAATCCCTCATAAGGCTTCATGGTGCATATTAAGTTTGAAACTGACCATGAGAACTGGTGGTTTGGCCCCGGTCCCAGCACACTTATCCCCCATAATAATGAATGAAAAGCATATCATGATAGTTAAATATGATTCATCCTGTCTGCTACAATAAAATGCTCATTAATATCCTCCTCTGACATTCTCTCTGGCTCAGCTAGCCTGTTTCCAGGATTGTTATTGGGTTTTTGGGGAGACCGTTATCCTCTCAATACACACATGTGCTCTGAAACACATGTTCGAGCACACTCACAGCAACATCTCAAGTTTCTTATCTCCTGTGTTGACTTTTCCCGGTTTGTATCAGACCCTTGTTTCTGTGTGAGCGGATTGCTGGATGGTGGCCATTTTTAATGCATGCCAGAGGAAATAATTTAGAGCTTATCTCCACAAATGCAGTTCCTACAGTAATGTCTGAAACTTGTAATAACGTTTGGCACGAGGGCCAAGCACTGCAAGAGAGCTGATCCACGCTCGAGAAGACACAACATACTGCATAAACATTCCTAATCCAATTATAAAGAACGACTTATTTCCTTCAAGCAGACAGGACATTATAGAGTGAATAAGAAACCTTTGGCAAAAAGCCGACGTACACTAGAATTTTACCATCAGCACGATTTGGGTCGCGCAAAATAACAACGAGAGTAACAAGGAGATTTTAGTTGATTTTCAATTGTGATGTACATCCAGTGTCAATTTGAAGCCACTACTAGAGTTTAATCCTTCACCCTTCATCGAACTTAACTCTTTTTCCTTTGGATTAACATATTTAGCCCATTTAATCAGATAAAGTAGAGGTATACGCCATTTAATGTCCGTCCGACAAATGCCCGTTTGTTTTACCAGTCTATATCTTAAAAATTATAATAACTTGTAAAAGACAATAGAAATTGTTTAACTTCAGATGTTGAGGCCCTTAACAGACACAAAATGGTAAAGACACTGAACGGTGCTGACCAATGCATGATGTTAAGTGTACAGTACTATTCTGAACTCCAATTACCTCCGATCATTTAATTTAATAATTATTACAGATTCTTATTCCTATTGCACAGCACTGTGGTTCCATAAGCAGAGTCAGGAGTTAGTGTTAGGAGATATTGGGTTAGGAGACTTAAAAAGTAGAAGTCTGTATGGAGCAGTGACTGTTCTAACTCTGAGACTTTTTATACAAGTGTATGTGCCTGTACTATTGTATGTAATACTGCTTTGTTTATTTATAGCAGTTTAGGGTTGTATTTAATGACATCAGGGATGCTGTGTAGATAGTAGGACCATTTGTATTGTCAGTGGTATCCCAACATATTTAAATGTTGTTTGCATGTAGTTTTCTGCAACGATGTCTGGTCAATGTCCATTTCTGTGCCAATAGCACATACCTTTTTATACCTGAATGTCGTAAAGAATCCCCCAAAATTACAAGCAAAACATATTTTTGCCTACTAAATCTATCATTTCAAAAATTTTTATTTTGTATTAATTTTATTTGAAAACCAAAACTTTAGTTTTAATGTTAATTAAACATATATACATATTTGGCTTCTTTTTTAAAAATACATTTTGGTGAGGAAAAGCATTTTTTCTTTTGGGGACCACCAAAATTTGCCAATAAAGTCAAAGATGTCAGATTTACCCATCCTTCTGGGTGCATATGGTTCCCAGTCTTTCCATGTCATTTTTCCTGATCTATTTGAACTTTATAAAGCACATTGAATTCCTCTTGCCACTATTTGAATATATGTTGTATATACAGTCGATTCCGGTTAATTGAACCACCAATTATTGGGACCAGCCGCTTGTTCGGACCAAATCCTAAAGTACTGAAACATATCCTATTAAATACGTGTAATGTTATTCGCTTATTTGGACCAAAATTCCGCTATTAATCGGACCAAAGAACGTGTACCGTTCTTCTTTGTTTCTGGCATTAATACCCGAAACCTCTACTGCCACCTACAGGTCTTTGCCTAACATTTCCATTTACTCCAAAAAAAGCCACAAGTCGCCACTTAGCCAGATCATACTGGATAAGTTCTTCAAACGTTGACTGGAATTTAGTAAGAACTTTTTTTTTTTTTTTTAAGTATTATGCTTC
>JAUZSU010123554.1:0-17814 GCA_034780255.1 Parotocinclus maculicauda | reverse complement strand
AGCCACCAGACACTTGTCTCTGTGTTATTCTATACAGCCATTGCTTATTAACAAATAGACTCTCACACACACACACACACACACACACACACACACACACACACACACACACACACACACACACTTTTTCACCTATAGGAAAAATAGTTAAAGAAATTTCCTCTTGGGAATACATTTGACCAAAATAGGTTTATCATCATAACCAAGCAATCAGCAGCTGCTACCAAATTATCTGGAATGATCTACACATATGTTAAGTGATATTCAACACTTTGCAATGTCAAACAAGGATAGATCCCAGCAAGTCTAAGCTTTCAGTGCAGGGGTCACTCAACAAAACAGATCAGAACTTACAGCTTTATATTGGAAATGTCTATGTCAGCGGGTTTGATGTTAATTTTGCCATGCTCAGACAGAAATAAATATGATATGCGGAGAATGAAAACAGAAGAAGAAGAGAAAAAAAGTAAAAATGAGCACATGGACCAACATGATTTTACCAATATTTAATTCAAAATCAGAGGTTCCATACAGAGGTTTATGGAGCCGGATGAAATACCTCCAAGTTTTTATTTCATTCCAGGATATTACATCTTTAGTGATACTTCCTGTACATGGCAACATTACATGCCTACACTTGCAATGTAGCTGAGAGGAAAACACAAGCATGTTTAGATGTGTCTGTAGGAAATGAAACACTAGCTATTGAGCCAGGGCACAGGAGATGTTCCCAAGTTCTCCATGCTTTCTGAAAACAGGAGTGTGTCTCTGTGAATATCAAGTTACCCAGTGTGTTTAGCTTGTTCTGTTCTCCTTGGGAAGGGCAACAGACTCTAGGTGTTTACCTAAAGCAGTGTGTGTGTTTGCATTGGACTGATCCCTCTTCTTCTTCCACTACAAGACAGCTGGAGATCTCACTTGCCTGTTTCTCTTGCTTTACCAGTAGAGATTTCCCTGGTTTCTACTTGATGTGTTACTGTATTATTTTCATATGTTATCTTAATAACATTCATGGTTATTTGAGCTAGATCAATTTAGACAGCATTACCACTTCTAACCATCAATGCAATGCAGAATGTAATAAAATCTGTCTGAAATTACTTTAGCAATAATGTAGCCTTATACAGCGAATCATCAGTTTTTCTTTGTGAATATGGTAGTAAATTACATTAGTAAGATATCTACTTCAAGTAATGTATTAAATAAATGCAAGCCTTTCAACTTACTACTTACTAAAAGTATTTAGTGGAAATAGTCTTAATTATTTGTCTTTATCTGAATATTTTTAAATCCCCGATGACTGCCTTTTCACTATGTGTGCTCACATAAAATACTATAACATATAACCATTTATGATTTTAATACTTAAAAATATAACATAAATTATATGACCTAGTGAGACTTCAGTCTTACATTGATCATATGATTGAAATCTAACCATTCATTTTGGTAAATTAAATAAACAAATAAAATCATGGCACAGTCAGTGTCACTGCAGCATATTTCTAATTATAATCTTATTTCAGCATATTTATTTATTCATTTATTTATTTATTTAAGTGATCCTAGGTTTCATATTTCATTGAGGTATAATTATGAAGCCAAATTTTTCTTAGTTATTCTGTCATGGCTGGAAACTAACAAACATCTAAAAAAAAAATCACAGTGCATGTGACTGTTGTAGATTCCATACATAATCACCAAATTCATTAATCAACATGACACAAATGCTGATTTCAGTCATTAAAAAGTAAAATGATAATGTCAAGTGATACTGGATAAACCTCTTGCCCATGGTCCAGTTTGTGCCTGAGTGTGATATAGTTGTGTAGCATTACAGTGGTGCCCACTGTCCGTGTGGTCTGTAAGACTATATCCAACTTGTGCAGCTGTACGTGCCTTTCTCACTTTCACACCACTCTAGATTAAACTCCAGTCAGCCTGACTCTAAGACAGACATACTCAGGTTCTATCTTTTAAATGGTATGCATGTGTTGGAGTGACTGCAAGTTAGCATTTTGTCATATCTACACTCTGGTCTGTTATCACATTTGATGGTTAAAACAGAACATAATCTCAATTAAGCTTTATCCTAATGGCAAACACTTGAGATATTATTACTATTTCTGCTATTGAAATATATAAATATAATGTTGTTAGCACTGTTGCTTCACATCTTCAGACGACCACTGGTCGAATCCATGTTCTCGCGTTGTTATCTCTTGTTTTTGCTTGTTTTTTTTTTTTTGGTTTTTTTTTGTTTTTTTTTTGTTTTTAACACTCAATGTATTGTATGTACCTATCTTGTCCAGGAGCAATAGGAGCTGGGGACAGAAGCCAGGTCCACATGACCCTGAATGGGGAAACCTGTTGGTAAAAATTAAAGGGATTCATATTATTGAGGCAGTTTGGTATATGACTTGTGTCACTAGTCAATCACTAATGCTAACATAATTCTCACTATATTTATTGTCTGTAAGTAGAGATTTACAACAATATTAAAGATTACATTACTAGGTTCCACAAAGTGATAACTTTTCAAATCTACCCCTGTAAAAATTCCAGCGTTACCACTTTCAGCCTCTTGGTGTAATGACATGCATATGGTGGTAGTTCTGTGTCTCAATTTTAAGAGACATACAGGAAGGATGAGACATTGCTTATTTTTAGTGTAAGTAAACACCACAGACTGGACTGAGGCACCGACAGCCTAATTAGTCAAGATCAAGACCTTTTAGTGATACTCCAAAGCTGAAAACCATACCAAAGAGTGTTAAACATAAGCTGCATAAAATCAATTAGAAATTGACTTACAATGCACTGTATTATCTAGATAGGTTCAAAAATTAGTAATGTGTGTCCATTCAGTATGTGATTGACAGAATTTGAAATGTTGCACTGGGTTACTGTGACAAACCACAAACTTTCACTCAGTTCTATTCATGCCCTGGAGTCGATGATAATGCGGGAAATATGCCAGAAAAGCTTTCAGGTTGGCCCTTATGCAATTATATCTTCAACAGGTGTGAAAGAGCATTACAGTTGTGAAATAGTAGCATGGTTTGTGTCATAGTGGAGGAGGTGAGCCGTGAACCACTTAAATGTTTTAAACTGAGCAACAATTTCTTCCATTTATGATGTATTAATTAAACTCCACCTATAGCCGCAGTGTATTATTTAGTGTTCAGATCAACAGTTATTGGCCAGCATCTTTAGTATTAAGGAAAGCCAAAACGTGCCATACTAAAGATGTATGTTTTAGTCACAGAACACCCTTGCCAGCATTAGTTTTAATTTACCAGGAAATAAATAAATACACAATATTATACACAATATTTACAGAAAGTACTTAATATTCAAATTACCCTATTACATCTTTAACCATTTGTACAAATGGTAAGTCATTATGCACAAGCACATATATTGAATCACTAAATGTAACTGTATAATGCTAAATGTAAATGTTACAACATAAGGAGAATTCAAAATATCCTTTTAAGGGAAGTCACCTAGGTGCTTATCCATACTTCTGGCTGCTCTTCCCATGTGTACAGTCAAAGCAACTGGTTTAAACTGCTAAAAAGCTGCAAATCTATCAGCACCTTTTTACCCAAAGGTGAAAAAAAACCCTGGTGAAATAAACTTTCACTCTTTTGGATGTCTGGGTCTCTTGCTATCTTCAAATGATGACAAAATATGCATTTCACACCAAGTTATGGTTAAAAATTGCACTAAAATCAGAACATACCTAACATACTATGTTTGTATTGCTCTTCATATGTTTGTTTGTGCCTACCTACATCAACTCTTAGAACTCCTAGCAGGTTTTTATTTGGATGGTGTTACTAAGCGGTTGCCTATTTCCTCCAGCATGAGATAATGTCTACTTAGTAGAAAGTAGAAGCTTTGGAGACAAAACAGAACATGTAAACTCCACACCGATGGAAGTGGGGAGGCAGCAATCTAAGCATAGATCTCTTGAACTTTGAGGTGACAGTGCTAACCACTGCACCACTGTGCCAAAGCTTTTATATTTAAAACAAATGCATTTTATCTTATAAAGATCTCTTCCATCCAGTGATATTGATGACATCTCACTAATAATCAAAATCAAAGTGTTTGTTGACATCTGCTAATTAGTAATATATGTTAATTCAGCCAACCCATTGCTAATAGGTTCCACAAGAATGGCTTTGAGAAATCTAACTAGCTTACACTTTATAACTGATATAACGTGAACCAAGGCTTTTTGTCAAATTTTGTCACTGTCATGTTCCTTAATCTAGTGAAAAGCCTTCTCAGAAGCATGAAGGGTTTTGTATAGGCAAGGGCAGTCAAACTCCAAAATAAGACCCATGTGTTTGGATATAATTTTCAGAATATAATGTCCAGAAACCACTGGCTATATTGTGTGTATATATAAGTAATTTGATTATTTTATTTCCAAAACTATGCAAAATATTCTGTAGTAAAACAAAATTATTACAAATTCTTTATTTATACAACCCAAGAAAAGTCACCACCTGTGTAAACTCTTTCTGATTTGTTCTAAAACAGCAGGTGTAAGAAACCATTTATATTCCTGCTAGCTGTCACCATTAATAGAGCTATGGGAGACTTGGCTTGGAGTGATAGAACCAATGCAGAAAATGTTGGCTGCTCTAACTCTTCCCTCCTTATTTTCCTCTCTGTATTCCCTTGTTAGCAATCAAGAACATGTAACACTCTGCTAAGCATGTCCCTGAGATCAAATGAAACTGACATTACTCATAAATTACATATTTTGGTCAGCTTATTCAATGGAATCTGAAATCAGGTTCAATTCCACAAACACTGACCAGGGCGGGAATGTATGAACAGCAATTATTATATCCACTGATAGCATATACATGCAAGACTGATCTACCAATGTTTATGAGATCATGATCCCATAGGCATTTTAGATAGGTTATTGAGTGGAAAACACATTGCCTTTCAACAGCTGTATCCTTCATGCTCTCTGGAGTATGAAATGACTTGTCATATAGCTGTTGGATCCACAAAGTGAAAAACAAAGGCAGATGACAACGCCTGCAGACATTATCAGCCAGAGGATCAGTGCCCAATTTTTTGGCTGTAGTTAAAGGATGGAGAGGCTGGGTGCTGCCTGGTGAAGGATAATGTCTTTATTATTCATTACCTAACATCTGCTGCATCAGTGGGATCCAAATCTCTTCTGTATCCTCTGCCTTCTGCTTTAACAGCCCACAGCTGTCTACATGGCCAGGCATGGATAAATTACTCAGTTTAATATATATATATAAGTATATTTTTGTATTTCTCTTTATTGATGACATTATTAATCCTGACCAACACACCTTGAAACCCTGGTCTGCTTTGTAATCTTTGGCTGGGAGACACCTTGCTGATGCAGTATAATAACGTTGTGTCTTGTTGCTGTGTTCTGTCTTGGCATGTTGTATGAAGCATAGTCTGCCTATTTCTCACCCAGCTTTAAGCCTACACAGCAGTTTCTATTTCAGTTCATGAATGTACTTCAACCTACATATGAGAATGATAACCATTATCACATGATTAATAAAATTGGTTAATACCCTCGACTATAATCATACAAAATTTCTGTCTTTGTGCAAGTGTAAGTAGAGTAGTTGATGCTATTAAAATGAAAATGTTCTGTTTCTTACATTAACAATATAAAAATAATCAAATTGTAAGATTATTTTTCCTTTTTCTTTTCTCCTATTTTTGCAAATAAAATGTGTGTAGGTCTAAAATGTGTTGTTTCCCATTTGTGTTCTTTCACACTAATGTAATTCTTCAAATTTGACCGGTGACTAAAACCTTTGCTCCTTAACATGTAGTGTAATCATTTATGGCAATTGAGATTTTTAGGTTTTAGTGAAACATATGCAAACCACATAAAGACCACATTGTTTCCCCCTTTTCAATTTTTCTGCCTCTAGAAAGGAAACAACTACATTTATTAGGTACTTTATTAGTAACACCTGTACTGTTCAACTGCTCAACTTGACATGGGTCAAAAGCTTAAGTTAATGTTTTAATCATTCATCCAAATGGAGAACAATGTGATCCAAGTGACATTGACCACGGTCTTCTGTTGGCAGACTGGTTAATTTCAATATTTAACTCCTGTTCTCCTGGAAAACATCTTGATAGCACTTCCAGACTGATGTGAAAAAGTTCAGTGGGTGGAAACATTTTGTTGACCAAAGATGAGAATTACTGAAGTTGCTACACAGAAAATAAAGCTATAGTTAATGAAATAACCACTCTTTTCAAAAATGGTGGTTAGAAAAGCATATTTAAAATACAATAGATAACAACTTGATGCAGATATACAACATCAAAATAACCAAATACAGAAATTAGCCACAGTGTGCACAGACCCATAAAACTATTATTTTAAGATAATAAAACCATAACTTGATCTGACTAACATGTGCATGCTACTGTTAAATGCATATAGTTTAGAATAAACAATGTGAATACATGGATTTTACATGATTTGGGCCTATAGTTTAGGTTAGTGTTGGAGGTATACTGGTTTAGAGAAAGTTTTCTTGGCGCATATTGGACCCCATAATAGCAATTGAGCATTAAGTTTTGGTCTTAATTTACACATATTGTAGGTGCTACTTTCAGCAAAGACAGTATACCTTTGAGACGGTATACAATACAGTAAAGCAATAGTGGTTCATAGTTATGGGATATATGAAATTTGGTTGAATAGCAGATTTGCATGGATGTCCAGTAGGAAATATGACTCAATTATGTCATGCAATTTTTTTTTATTGTTTTACTCTAATGGTGGGATTTTATGTTATAGTGATTTTGCCTTTTAATTTGAGTCACATTGCGGTGTCACCTGTTCTTTGTCACATTGCACTGTTGTTCCTTTGTGTTTCTGGAGTATGGCATGATCGCTGCATGGTGTCTGGATCCTGTGCAGTTCAGGTACTGAGAAGCAGCGCACCGAGTACTGAATAACGACACTTCAAAAGACCTGCCATCTGCTTCAGATTATTGAGTCCAAAGCAGCCTGCACACACCAATAAAATCAGAGGGAGGTTGGACACATAATAACCATCAATCACTATAGCCATTCAATGTGTTCTTTTTTTCTTTTTAATCAGCATGTTTATCAGGTGCATTTTTGGCTATACACTGACCGGGTACAAGCAGGTTTAAAATTTTGTTTTCTTTTCTCTGTGCGTTTTGTATTTATTTAATTAGTTGTTTATTATTTTGGTGATTTATATTTCAATTTATTCAGTATTACTAGTTACACTGGTTTATTTGGAATGAAAACAAAAACAAAAAAAAATTCACTTTTATACATTTTCAGACAGTATGCACTCAAGATATTTATTTAATTTCATGCATTTATTCCTGCCTTTCAGGCATGCGAGCCATTCGAAAAAAGTAGGAACAGTAATGCATTTAGGACTTTTTTTCCATTTTTTCTCAGAAAACGTAAATATATATTGTGACGGTGATGACAAGCAACAAAGTGTTTCATGTAATATTTCTTCTTGCACATTCTAAGATTGCAATAGTATGGGGTTGCCATGTATGTCGTGTTTTTTGTTTGAAATTCCCACACACATTCTCTACTGGGGACAGGTCAGGACTTTAGAAAGGTCAATCCAGCCTTTGTCACCGCTTGTGTGCTCGAAAGAGGATTAGACTGAAATCCTATTCCAGTGTTTGATATTCATTTTTGTACCATGTCATCATTACAATCACCTGTTTTCATCACCTGTTTAAAATCACAGTATTTTTCAGTATTTTTGTTTGTTGTCAGCTGCTGGAATGCCAGTTCTTGTTGTGCAAATGACATTTACATTTAGTCATTTAGCAGAGGCTCTCATGTAAGTGACTTAGAATTGATACAGTTATAAAAACCATGCAATTGGGGGACCTTAATCAAAGACTGAACCTGAAACTTGTGGTCTATAGTACCAATTACTTAAACACTAATCATGAGTGATGCTGTTAATGAACCCTGCATTGGACAAGCACCAGAAGGTCTGGGTGTACCTCTGACTGCACCCAGTGAATTCTTGGTCAGGTTCCAGAGCCTCTGCCATGGCCCTGTCCAGAGCAAAACAGGATACTACTGTTGTGTGCTCTCTCACCCATGCTTCACAGTTGAGATGAGGATCTGGTACACGCAATTTATTTATTCCTCCAAACAAAGAGCTGTGCACAACATTTCATTACATAAATTTTGCTGTTACCATTTAGGTATTTCTAATGTATCACTGCAGGATGTTCACACCTAGAACAGCACAGAATTTTCTCCATGTGTTAATAATTTATCTGTAGTGGTTTAATGAACACCAACGTGTATAGGAATGCTTGTGCAACCTTTAGTTCTTCTTATAAACACATCTGCTATGCATTTGATCAAAACATATGAACGAATCTGATCATCCTCTGATTCTGTGAACCTTTTTATGCAACAGGACATCTCTTCAACCTACATTATAGACTACCGGTAGGTATTTCCAAAGGGTTCAACTTGCAATAATGTATATGTTGATGAGCCAGAGGTGGCATGGGTCAAACTGTTCTGTTCTTGGAACAACAGGTTCATGGTAGCACTGCTGTCAATACACAACGAGTAGACTCAGTAAGGATAACCCAAAGATGATTCCATTCCAAACCCAATTATTAATGCTAACAGCATAAATAATGATGACTAGTGAAAGAAAACCCATAGATTTCCTCTAATCAGCTTTAGATTTAAACTTTTACTTTTAATATGAGTAAATATTAAATTAATATTTAATTAAATTTTTCACCACCTTTTAAAAAGTCCTTAGTGAAGAGTAGAATAAGTGTTTTTCTCATTTCATCACATTACACTAAAGTCAAAACTACAAGTAGTTTCAATTTTGATGTCACAATAACACTAAAATAAAAAAAAAAATTTAAAAGTATAGTACACCCTGTATGCACTCAGCATTACGTTTAATAGTAAAACTTTATTATAATCCCTGTGAAAATGTCCATTAAGGTACCACCTTAGTGATAAATGTACATTAAAATTCTAGTTTACTATGCCTTTCCTTAAACTGTAGAATGTTGCATAATAGGATTTAATTACATTGTTAGCTTTGAAAACATATGGCATGTATACTAACAAGTGCTGCTTTTAAACAAATAGAAGCATCTGTTACTTTTATATTTCCATTAATTGGTAAGGATTACCAGCTGTTACATGTCTAGCAAAAATAAACCACCATATTTTGGAACATGACAAACTTCAGAATTACCATGACCCTAACCCCATAAAGGCAGCTCCTGAAGATAAACAAATTATTCTAATTTCTTACATTCAGCAAGGACAGAAAGCACAGACATATATTGCTTAAAATATATTTAATATTTATTAATGAAATTAAAGAAGTGTATTTTATAACTTGGACTATTTCCTTTCTTTAATTCTGCCAACTAAATGTATGCATATCACAAGATTAAAAATTTAAGAAAACTAAAAATATGTGATGCAGAAGCAGAAGATATGTGCTTGTCAGTTTATCGTCACATAAAGACAAGACTGAACTACAAACCACAGACTCCACCAGCTCAGCTGAATATTTTTTAATGGACTTCACTTGTCATGTTGACATACTCATTTACATTACAAAAGACACATGCAGAAACACTGTGTCTCTAAATGTTCAAAAGTGAACAGACACTGGCATGTGATAAATAGAAAAACCTTAAACAAAGTCATTTGGGACAGAAGAATGCTGAGGATTTGGCACAACATCCAGTTAAGCCCAGCAAGGGTCCAGCAGACTCTTTGAGAATAGATCTAAAAGTCACTACAAGATGCTTGCAGTGACTCCATCTTCTCAATAAAAATACTAAGCTTGCTGAAAAAAAAAATACATTTCATACTGTGATATTGTCTTAGCAGAGCAGGGAGAGCGCTCATTAGCAACGAGATCAATACTATATCTCCAGTATTCTTACACAAATATAAAATTCAATATAAAACCTTATAAAATGTGTTTGTCTTTGATTGCAAAATTAACATCTCAGTCCTGCTAAATACTTCCATATTTGTGCAGTTATTTTCATAAAATAAAATAAATGTAAAATATGTATTAGAGTATTAGATCCAGCATTAAACATTCTGGTTTGGATCACATCCAGAACAACAGCATTTAATCACTTACACTCATCCTTCCCTGTCTGTCAGATATAGTATGTCATATGAGGCCTACTTTATCACCTCTCACCATAATCCCTTCAGAGCTTTTTAAGGAGAGGCATTTGGGGTGTAGAGCCACAGAGTTTTAACTATTATTAACTCATCTTTAATTACTGGACCTGTCCCCAAATACTTTAAATATTATTTAATATAGCTTTTCCTTAAGAAGCAAAAGGAAAATAAAAAGAGTTCACAGTACTTCATAACTTTAAATAATTTAAAAAATAATAGTTTATCCTTAGAGTATTGGGCAGGGTTGTTTTGCTCAGTGTGTATTTGTTTGGCAAGACTATCACTGAGCATGTGCTTGTTGCTGTGCATGCAGCTGAATCTTGTGATTGTGCTTTTCACAAGCAGGATCACTCCATATCTGTTTAATGGTTGGGTTATATGCTGGTGTCAACAGTTCAGCTCTATTAACAATGTTACACAACCTTTCAGAAAATACTGAAAAATCCCCTCACCTTCCAAGCAGGTAAGTGTTCTTTATTCATCAATTCTAGGCATCAATTCTTCCATTATATGCTGTCTCTTTGGCTATGTCCACATTACAAGCCACATTTAACAAATCAGATTTTTTTTTATTTTTAAATCTTTTTTTGCTAAATCAAATTTGCGAGACGACTCAATGTACAAACACTGGACTAGGACCACATATGAAAGTGACATATGAGGGTTAAATCTGGTATACACACACTGGTTTCTTCTTATCCACCCAAAAACCATATTAACCATATTTGCTGCATCTGGGCTTGGATGGCTTGTCATTATTGATGAAACAGTGCACTTTGGATTACAACATTCTATTCTAAAGGAATATGATAAAATTTTATTTTAAAAGATTTTGTCAGTCATCCAATCAAGGAGTATACATGTATAAATATTATGATTAAATAGTCAAATTCATCCTTTTAGTGGGTGCTTCATTTAATTACAGATCCCACAAACAAACCCCCACGTGTTCTATGTAAATAAGTCCAAAAGGAATGAGTACTATAAGAATAAGCAGAGCTGCCAACCATGTTCTTGTCCCTAGCTGCTCTGAACACATGTGCAGACTGCCATATGAGAGTTAAATCTGATTTGAAAAGATCGGATTTGACATGTCCACACAACCCTGAAAAATTTTGATCAAAGACACATTAAGGCAAAAAATCAGATTTCAGACACTTTAGTCCGGTAATGTGAACGTAGCCATAGTCCAGTTTATCATTTTATTTTTATGATAATTATACTTCCTTTCAAAATAATAATATCCCCTAATTTTTGTGAGCAGTTTATTTTGCAGAGTGGATTTAGAGCAGCTGATTATATAGAACTTAGCAGTTGTTAGCTACTCTGAACAAACGTGTCTGTTAAATGTGGGGTCAAGTGATTTTATAGTGGCTTGTTCTTGGTTTAAAGAGTGATTTTATAGTGATTATTCAGGCTAGTTTAGAATGTCTAAGAAATGTTCTAGTTACATAGTGTAACTTTATATTGGCTGCCTCTGCTTTTATAGAGTGGTTTTAAAGTGGCTTTTTTAAAAATGTACAATAGAGTGATTTGCAAATTAATGACTGCAGTTATATAGAGAGCTCTTTCTATGAATATACTGTAGATTGGATATGGTTATCAACATAGTGGCTAATTTAGGTTATACTAAGATAATTTATAAGAGCTGCTTTAGGGTGGCTCATTTTGGTTATACATTGTAAAGCAGTTTAGTTCAATGGTTTTAGAGTGGCTGGTTTTGTATATATGCTGTAAAATTGCTGGTTCTAGTTATTTACAGTACATTGTTTTTTCAATGGCTCATTCTAGTTATGTACAACTACTAAAAACCATAGTTTGGAGTGTATGGGGTGTGGCTTGTACATGTTATATGCAGTGGAGTATCTGGGGGTGACTGGTTATGAGTATTTACAGTTGAGTGGCTGGGTAGTGACTGGTTCTTGTTATATGCAGTAGAGGGGTTGAAGAGTGACTGGTTATGGTTATATGCAGTACAGTTGCTGGGAATGACTGGTTCTCGTTATATACAGTACAGTGGCTGGGGAATGACTGGTTCTGGTTATATACAGTAGAGTGGCTGGGGTTGACTGGTTCTGATTATATACAGTAGACAGTAAAACAGTTTAACAGTAAAACAACGTGTTCTTCTATTAACACTGGTGGTATGACATTTCAGACAAAGCTTTCCTTTTTCCAGTTCAGTACTTTGTGTAGTCATAAAATATGAAATAGAAAGGTATAAACATAAAACCCCAGGGATAGAGTTTTCAAATGCATGCTGATAGGGGGACCTAGCAGGTTAACCTAAGTAGATCTACAGCTGTGACAATGGGACACCAGAACACAGTAGTAGTTTGACTAATTAGACTTAGACTTAGACTTAGGCAGACTTTTATTGTCATTCAAATTTACACCGTACAGTGCTCATAAGAACTGAAGTTTTGTTTCCTTGGCTCAAGATACTTATGAGAGTCTTTGAACTTTATAGCACACACACACACACACACACACACACACACACACACACACTGGTTTCTTCTCATCCAACCAAAAACCATATTAGCTTAAATCCACCATAATAGCATTATCTCACATATGAAATATTGTGGCAATAGTATTATAGTTTGGGCCTGTTTTGCTGCATCTGGGCTTAGATGGCTTGCCATTATTGATAAAACAATTCCCCTTTTATTATAACATTCAATTCTAAAGGCATATGATAAAATATGTTAAAAGATTTAGTCAGGCATGACATCCTTTAATTATTATGATTAAATAGTCAAATTCATTTTTTTAGCGGTTGTGCCATTTAATTCTAGATCCCACAAGCAAACCCTCCACGTGTTCTATGTAAATAAGTCCAAAAGGAATGAGTACTATAAGAATAAGCAAAGCTCCCAACCATGTTTTTTTTTCCCCTAGCCGCAATGCACACATGTGCAGACTGCCAAATCAGACTGAAATCAGGTGACTTGTATATACAGTATGTCTTGCTTTTTGTTGCCCAAATGTGTCACACATGGAAAAGAGAAAATTAATTTTCTTTTAAAAATGATTTTTAAATAATTCCATTCAGAAAAAAGTCTAATGACATGTACAAATGACTAGCATAATGTTTTAATAAAATTGATTTTTTCTACTGGTTGTGCAAGGCTTTATGAACTGGTTTATAGAGTCAACAAAGTATTTTCCTCATATAATAGCTGTGCCTGTATTGCAATCATTTTCTGAATAGGCTATAATTTCATACAAACATAAATTAAATAATCAATTCATTAGACACACTGCGAGAGTGCTAGACAGAAAAACATGTTGTGAAAAATGAGAACATGTAAACATCTGCACATCAACATCCTGAAAACCTCTATAAGCCATAGAAAAGTGCGTACTCCACCCAAAGTCCTATTTAGAAACACAACATGAATGTTAGCATTGTTATAAAACATTCACCACAAACTACCATCTAAAGGATCAAAGTTGTTCATGTTATTGCCAGCTTACATTATGTATCCAGCAAGGCAGATGAGAGTATCACCACAGGAGTGGTTGTCACAGGGTCGTTTCTTATGGAGGGTGCAGCATAGGTCAAACACAGCCAATTGTACCCTCAATTTGCTAATTAACTTTTATATAAGAAGCACTGTGCTGTGTACAATCCCTTACTTGAAGGATTGGGTGAGCAGGTAATCGGTGAGGGAGCCTATCAATGATCTTTCTGTCCAGAACATGGCTGCCATCTTGGATCAAGTTCAGGTTTAATGGGAAGGTGGTGTAGTATATCAAACAATACCAAAATTGTCTCGGAAATCTATTGCCGCAATCAGATTTGCAACATTTATCAACACAGAAATTTAAAAACTTTTGTTGTTTGTCTCAGGAACTGAAGATAGAATTGGTGGTTCTGATGTCAAGGGAATGCAGCTGCCATATCACCATATCACACCCAGAAAGACCACAAATTTCACACAGCGCTGTTGCATCGCTCATAGCCACATTAAAAAAAAAAGACCTAAATCCCACTACTGACAGAACTTGGTCAGAACTCAGATATTGCAAACTATAGCAAAAAGACAACAAAAGGCATAAGGTTGCCTACACCAGTTAAGGCTTTGATGTCTGGCTAATAATCCAAATTGACAAACATTTACCATTTATGTGTGATCAAAGTCACAGAAAAACTAAAAACAGTTTGACTAATTTTTAAAGACATAATCCTGTCCTCAACCACAAGACTTTTAGACTGCTATTAAACCTGAAATTTCTTAATCAAGATCCACTGTCATTGTTTGAGTAATCAGAACTGTTATCAAGCTATTCCGACTGACATATGTTTTAATAGTGTTATATAGTTGTAACAAACATATTGTTCGATACACTGGAATAAAGATTCATACTGATTGTACATTTATTACATTGCATTGTTTACAGTTTACTTACATTACTTTACATACTCCCACTTGTAGATATTTATACTGATTGTACATTTATTACATTGCATTGTTTGCAGTTTACTTACATTACTTTACATACTCCCACTTGTAAATATAACCAAAACTTACCTTAAAAAAATGATATTTCAAAATGTAATATTCCCTAATTCAACATTACCTAATATTTATGAGCAGTATATGTTTGGAAGCATCACATCCTGATAAACACATTTGGATTTGGAGTCAGTCCAAGAAACAGAGTGGGACTAGTGTCCCACCCACTCATTTCACCTGCACACAAATCATTTCGTTATAGGCACCTGTACCTCCTGGAGCCCATTTTCAATAGAGTTAATATTCCAGAAGCTGTGTTTGTGCCCACATCTACATGCTGTTACTGGTTACACCCCCTTTAAATGGCTCAGTGTCAACATGCTACTTAGTATCTGCATGATTCATAATATTTTTACATTTATAGTATTTAGCAGATGCCCCTATCCAGAGCGACTTACATAAGATGACTCTGGTTATGGATAATTAAATAATTTTTGAAAACTGAAAATAACATTAATAAATGTTACCCTAGGTACCCTGGCTATTGGATCTGTTTATAGGATCTAAACCCAATTTTCAATATAATTTGCAGAAGTATGTGGTATTGACAAGGGAAGAACTTGAAAAACTAAAAAAAAAAATTTAACTGACTCACATCACTTCTCTGACTCACATCAGTGCACATGACAGCTCTTGTTCTCTATAAAGTTCAGATATTTACTTATTCAACAAGGGTGTTGGGCCCTCGCACACACTAATTATTGCAGCAGAGGTAAAGCCTGCCTCTCGTGGTACTGTTTCATTGCCTAAATATCTGTTTCACATAAGTGAAATAAATTGCCTAGACTATGGAAGGCGATGGCAAGAAAATAAGAGGTTTGTAAACAGCATAGTCACAAGTACATGCTCATTTCTCATGATCAGTTCAGTTTTAGTAGGATTGTGTAATCTGAGGTAAGGCGGATCTCCCAGCTTACTTTATCAGCAATTACAGTCAAATTCCTTAAATCTGCAGTATTGACAATAATAAATATCAGAATCATAGGGAATTGCCATTTATAACACAGATCATTGAGAAAAGGCTTTTTTAATATTGTATTTTACATTACATGACATTTATTTTTTATTGCACATAGAGAGAGAGAGAGAGAGAGAGAGAGAGAGAGAGAGACGAGATGTCTGCAAGGCATGAGAAGATCAGCATGATTACAGACCTAAGTGTTCAAACTTGCGCCATCAAAGGCATCAAGTATCTGTCGCGACTGGGGTGCGACTTAATCACTGATCAAACCAGACCAAAGCCACCCAATAACCACATGTATTAAGTTGACAAGAAAATTAGAAATGTTTGAGATCCTAGTAAATCAACCCTCTAATAAATAAATATATGCTTGAACTCATTTAGACTGCTAAATTTAATTGCTAAACCTTAAGAGTGGTGCCAATACCAGAGTGGTATCTATTCCATGACCCTTTCAGACAAATGCCACATGTTTCAATACACAGCTAGTCGAGGATTTGCAAATAAGTAAATAAGCAGGTGAAGTTACAATACATAATACAAATTACAAGTTATAATACAAAATTATTTCTTTTATTTCCTGTTTCCAATGCCATTAAAACTTTAGTCATTCAAACATTTAAGAGAAACTGCAAATACAAAATCAGAAAGACCAAGAAATCTTGGAATCGATTTGCAGAATGGTTAGTCATGCAACCAAAACTCTCACATTCCTGCCAAGAAACTGTAGTAAGATTTGGCTGATTTGGGAGTAAGATCACATTGTCCAGCATGTGGTGTTGCCTGACACACATTAATCTCATGCAAGAGTCATCAAAACAAAGCCTTACCTGTGATTTCATTACCAAAATCAGCATCTGAAATGTGCAGCACAACACACAAAGCAGGAAAAGGCATAAAGTGCTGTGGTCTGATAAATAAAGTTTTATATCTCTGGTGATAATGACCAAAGAAGAAAAGACAGTGAACACTGTATACTGCTACGGTGTGGTTCGTTTATACTTGTTTGGAATCCATCTGCAAATTAAAAAAAAATTGCAGGTTGAGGGAAATATGGATTGTAGTTACAAACATTTAATAATAGCCAACGTATCATAGTCAGTTACTGATACAACATACCAGAATGTTACAATTGCATACTTATTTCATTAAACAAAAAGATTAATGGTTTGCAGTGGCCTTCACAAAAGATTGAGTTCTGCAGCTCTTGTGGCTCAGAGGTAATACTCATCTGATGGTGACAGCAATTCCTCAGGGTCTGACTTTAAATCCTGGGCTGGGTTTTTAATGAAGGTCAGGTGGTTCTGTTACAGAGCCCTGTGATGGGCTGCTGTACTGCCAATGGTATATCTTTGGATGTGTCAAAAGCTTCTGAACCTCATGTGACACTAACCAGGATAAAAAGGGTAAAACAAGATGCTTTACTTTGAAAGAGTTTGATAAATTCGTGAATCAGTTTGGACATAGTGATTTCTGCCAACAAGTCAAAGTTGCTAAATATCAAATGGCAGGATGCCCTAATAGTTGTATTATTAAAATCATTAACTACATGTTTCGTTTGTTTTCAAGTATTGTAATACCAGTCCTCACAGACACTCTTCCGGAACCAGTTCAAGCCCCACACAAGCTATTATTCTGTAATCAGTTCCAGTCCTCATACCATTACTCAGACCACATCAGAGGGCAATAATGCCTCTTCTTTTTGTCCTGGTGATTGATCGTGCCATGCCAACATTTTTTTTTCTGCTGAGGAAAAAATACCCTACATTGAATATGTTTACTGGACTAAATATGTTATTTTACTCAATATTTTATTTAATGTTACTATTCTCTTACATCCTATAGTTTTATGTTTTCCATTTCATTATAATTTCCATATTATCTTTGATTAATGTTTAAACAACCCATTATATTTATTTTTGCACTATATTCCTTTTAAAGATGTCTTCCTCATCTCCTCATATATATATAGGGGTTGGACAATGAAACTAAAACACCTGGTTTTAGACAAAGGTTTGGCTATAGCAGCCCGGCCGTGTATATTGACCCTGTGGATCCCGACGGAC
>JAUZSU010123545.1:0-17814 GCA_034780255.1 Parotocinclus maculicauda | reverse complement strand
GTAAATCGTACAATAAAGGTTTAATAAACATTTAATATGTTACATAGCACGTCCCGTCTTCTAACATAGGGCATGTTTGTTTAATCGGACCAAAACCATCGCGTCTGGATGTGGTCCCATTAACCGGAATCGACTGTACTTATTTTCTGAACATTTCCAGAACTTGCCCAAAAGGAGCTGACATGTTGTGGGTTCTGTGGTGTTTTACGGGGGGTCAGGGCATCACACGACCTTCAGTGCGGACCTTTTTCCTCCCATACTGACCCAAGGACCCGACCGTCCACGTGATGGAAAACAAACAGACTCGTCGTATCAAATCTCCCTGTTCCATGACTGCAATCTCTAGTTTTTAGAATCTATTCTCTACAGAGAACTGTGCAAAAGTCTTAGGACACCATTAGGCTTGTTGTTTTAGTAACGCTTATTGAGCATATATCACACACTGGGAATGACAGGGCCCACAAAGAGAGCATCCAAAATGTGCAAGGTTCATCATTCAAACTTTGGGCTTTCCTGGCGAGAACGTAATATATTTAAATTATATTTAAATGTATGCATGTCACCCTGGCCCACATCACCCCTGGCAAATCCTGTTGCGTTTCTTACTTTCGCTGTTGCATCTCCCATAATCTCCCCTTTGATGTTTCTTGTTTATGCTCTTCTGCACAGATATTTTCCCTAATCTGAATGGGTCACCCAGAAAATTGACTTGCATGCCCTCATGGCGCCAGTCTGAATGCGAATAACTACCACCGGCCTATTGGCGTATCCTCAGATATACCAGAAAAGCTTCTTTATGAAGGAAGATGTCAGCCAATTTCCTACCTGGTTCCTGCATGTTTGTAAACTCCGCCTACCTTCAGGTACGTTAGTGTAATTTAGTGGTACGGGGAACTTTCTGATGGCTCACCTGCCTAAATACGTGGGTTCTCACAGCCATCTCTTCTAGCCCTGTATAAAATAAGCAAATATTTGGTCACAATTAAGCACTAAAATAAATCAAATCTGATCCGTGGGTAGAGGTATGAAGCTCTTTAGTGGGCCTGGAAGGACAGTTCTCACCCCCTTACACACACAAGCAACATTTCACCATTAAAAGTCTTGAAGTATTGTAAATATTGGGCAATCTAAAGTACACAAAAAGACTGAAATGATCCTTAATGGCAGTAATAAGGCTACGGGTGCGGGGTTTTGATCCATGGGGCGACACAGTGGTAAAAATGAATGATTTCGAAATAATTGCACCCTTGTTCTGGTGCACTATAGTTTATAAATGACTGAAGAAAAGTAATTGTGCTGTTTGGTTTCGAATGCATGCTGCTGTCATGATTAATTGCACGATCTCTCCCAAAAATAGAAAGGTTTTCTTTCCCAAACTGGCAGGATCAGACTGTGGCTTCCCCCAAAGGAACTGTATTATAGTGTTTCGACAATGCAAATGGAGAAATAAAAGAAGTACACACACAAAGCTGAAACTCTGCACTGCAAACTTGCTGTTTTAAAACATTTTAAAACTCTAGAGCCGCAAGGTTCGACGGCCCTGCTTTAGGGGGCGTCCGTGGCCCCCGTGACCTCAATTTTGCATGAGAAATTTGATCGTAACATCCCGGATTAGACGTTTGCACGTTCAGGCTCCAGTAATCATTTGTGGGCGATTTACATAGGAATGTTGTGTAACTGCAAAACACAAAGCGAAAACGAGATGTAAATGAGGTTTCTGCAGGCTCAAGTCACTCTTAAAAGAGTTAAAAGATCAAAACGATGTAGATCCAAGGAGAATGAACCCAAAATAACCTAGTGTCCTCATTAGCAGTAATCATGGGGCTCCAAAAACCCTTCACCATATCTGGGGGTTTTTCTTTTCATTTCTTAAGACAACTGACTCAATATTTTCTTCGTTTGTGGCAGATCTGTAAGAGATATGCTTAATAAAATTTGATTTACTCTTAGAAAAGACACCTAAACAGAGAAAAGCAAGGTTCGAGCTCCTACAGAGCGGCGATGATGTGGTGTGGATGAACCTAAAGATGAGATGAGGGTCTGAAGAAATCCATTTGGTGACGATAAAAGTCGTTTGAAAACATATTTTTAAGCTTTTAATTAACTCGGCGAACAGTCCAGACCTCAATCCCATGGAACACTGGTCCCTGACGAGGCTTTCTTCTCTGAAGCTGATCTTTTAATCAAAGCAGTTTGATGTAGAATATGGTTTATTACTACTAAAGTCCATTAATGAATGCACCCCGAGAAAAATGCAAAGTACAGATCCTAAATATGTTCTGTCTGTCGTGTTTAAACTCGGCGCTTACCGTCCGTAAGCCGGACTCCAACCTCAGCAGTGCAGCTCAGGTGGATTGGATGCATTTCACGTTTAACTTCACACCGAATGGGGTACAAATATCAATCTGCCGGGACAGAAGCATGACCACCTGAGCACGGCGGCGTAGACGATACACAAGTGCATTAAAGCGACATGACTTCAGCCTGTGAGCGATGAGCTCAGACGCTGTGCAGGGTCTGAAACAGCCATCAGCCATGAGCCATGAGCCTCTGCTCTGGACGTGGGCACGACGATGGATGGAGGAGGCAGAAGAGGATACATCTGCAAGCTTCCAGTACAGCTCTCCATCCTGACCAGTGCTTACTTCTGTTCTTCTATTGAACCAATACGAGTCACTCATAAAAATAAAAGTCAAACAAATAAGCAAAACATCTGGCCTGAACAAAAGGCCAGTTTTAATCTCTCTTTGGCCCAGGCTCTCTTATCCGCGATCCGTTTTTTTCCTCAGCTACTCTCACGCAGAAAGCTCTACAAGACGTTTGTTGAGTCCTGCAAACACGAATGCAGAAACGCTGTGAAAAGTGCTTCATGCATAATAAACCGATGTCATAACCCATAAATATCTGCTCACAGCCAACTAATTCCAGGTCAGCTGAAGTTACATGACACAGCTGGCCACAATTTACCGGTTGAAGCCTGGTTAATTGAATGATGAATCAAGGCAGACGTTATTTTTCTAGCCACCATATGGCTACGTATTTAAATATTAAAGCCCCGTTTTTACCCGGAGGACTAACGAAATAAAGCAGGAGTGTAACCGAGATGCCGTGTGCCCCGGGAAGGCCAGACAGTAACACAGTTTGCGCTCTCTAAACTATCAGATTGGACTTTTCCTCATTCTGTTTTTGCTCCACGCTTTACTCTGAGCACGCACGTGTCGTTTTGTATCCGAGGCAATAATTGCATTGGCAGGATTGAATCTTCAGCTGCTTTTATCCGAAGACGATTTGATTATAAAGCTGTTTTAGAGAGCTTAGCGATGATGTCCCTGCAACATGACCACGGTTTTATTATCTATCCAGAATTCTAGGGCAGAAAATCTGCACTTTCTATTTCTATTCCAGGCTTAACTTGAAGTTTGGGTGATTCGCAGGTAAAGACCAACAGGTGAGACTGGTTAACAAGCCAGCACAGACTAGTTCCCCCTAGTGGTTAATCAAAGAAATGACTGCCTAAACCAGGGTTTAGAATGAAAGCACTAATAAGCTGTGATTAAATCTTTTGTATAATCGTATAATATTTGTTAAACTATTAAGGACATACAGATGACCATTCTGTAAAAGTACGTCTGATCGATTTGATTTCTTTACCACTCTAGTTTCTAGGTAAGGATTTGCATTCCGGGCTGAGAGGCTAGTGTGCTTAGTCAGTTTATTATTTTGTGTGAAGTGCAAGCTGGGATAAACACAAAACCGGGGGTCAGCCACATGAATGAATAATTGGTCTCATTCCAGTCCTGTCACCCCGTGAAGCGCCTGGCGCTGAATGATAGATTGGATTTGAATGGATATTTAAAAAAGCAAACCCTACACCCATATGGAGAGTGATATATCAGTCGGTCGCTGCAAAAGTGTGCATTTAGGCGTTGCGTGGACCCATATCGATATAAGCTGTAGAGCGTCACTCATACGCTCACAAAACAAATCATATTGCTTTTGTTGTTACATGTCAAGGGCGAGCTTTTTAATGACAGTGCCATGTTGGGAGAATGTTTGTGAATGTTTGTTAGATTCAAAGGGAAATCAGGTGGTGAATTGGTCGTCCTGGCTTTCGGTTACAATCCTCAGCAAGGTCATGGTGCTTAGAAAGCATACCGCTCTCAGTGTACAAGATAAAAAAAAACATTCAAAGTATGCATCCAATGGTGGAGCGTTTTTTCCTCCATCTTTTAAGTTTCTGAAATGAGGAGCTTTAATAATGCTATAGTAACACCGTAAAAGAGCCTTTAGTTGCTTAGAACCTCCGTGACCTCGTGGCCGAAGACACAGCGTACTACTTGGAAACTGTTTAGAGATATATTTGTGACATTCTCTGAAAAAATTCCCTTTCAAAAGCTCTTTCACAAATGATCACTCGACTCTTGGGTTAAAAACCATCTCAAAAGAGTTTGGATTCCACCAATTCTTGGTCAGACAGCTATTATACCAACAGAGGAACTCCAGACTGTTTCTTATGCCCAAAGTGTGTGAGAGTCCAAGAGGTAACAAAGGAACCAGGGTAACTTCGAAGCAACTAAAGGAACTGAAAGCCCACAAGCTTGTCTTGGACTGTACACAAAATAAAACCCACCCAGAAACCTTGAGGACCGTATCGTCGGCTTTCTGAGAGTTTTTTTTCGCAACTCTCCTCGGATTCAGCGGCGTGGAGAAACCGGCGGCGTGTGAGTGGTGAAGGATGTCGAGAAAAACAACCTAGAGGACGATGAGTTTGGCGCAGACACGCCTCCATCCATGCATGTCGTGCTTTTCTGGGACTTTTCTCCGGATCGCTCATCACATGATGAGACCTCGAGAAATTCATTCGACCAAACCACTTTTTTTTTTGATCGTTGATGGGCAGAGCGTGCCCCCGGGGGGGCTGCCCTAACCTACACACACTTTGCTATATTAGTGACAGATTGTATCACCCGCGTTTCTGGGAAAAAAAAACCATCAAAGAGCTGTTAATGGCAAAATGCCACAGGGGAGCGTTATTTTATACCACTAGAAAACGATGGCTGGGCATTTGGGACTAAAACCTGACTCAGGGCAACTCCAAATGCCGTTTAAGAGCCTTTTAGGTAGAATTGGCATGGATGTCATTGGGGCATTGGAACGGGCAGTGCTCTTAAGTCATTCCTTATAAGGCTGGTAAGTTAAGTACAACATATTATGGACCTGAGGGCAAAATATGTATGTACCAGGCACAAAGGAAATCCCCAATAACTAAAAAAACTGCGTAAAAAAAGTAGTTATCGACTGGCACAGTTATTCTGATTAAGAGAAACCGAATGCCCATCAAGTGCATTTGTAGAGGGTGATAAATTCGGGAAATTTTCTCGAACCTCAACTCAACGTGAAAATGTAATTAGCAATCCTAATGCAGCTTTGAATCAAAATCCGCGGCCTCGGCCCTGGTTTGTTGGTTTGTTTCTTTATCCTTTGCGTTTTTGCACCGGGAAACCTTAATAAAGCCATTCTAGCACCGCCGCATTCTCTTTTACGCCACCCTCTTCACTCTTGCATACAGGTTTCCTCATACCTACCAACCCTAAACCCTCGAGTGGCACTTTTTAAGCGTTCCCAGATGGCAAATGCCAATCACCCATCACCTCCCATGCTTGTCCGGAACAATCCCCAGGCCCTAGAGGAAACTTACTGGGATCTGTACTGTCCAGTTTGACCTAGACCTCTCCTGCTTTGCCACTCGATGATCTAAGGTGACTTTAATGATCCATGACCCTGCTCTTGATAGAAATGCCTCCAGCTGGTCCAGGCTGGTAGAAACTGGACACCCGAGGCAATCCAAGCTCTGGGCCTAGAGATGGAAAAACAGAGATGGAATTATTTGAAGATGAGAAAATAGATGGTGAGTTTGTGCAGCTCCACGGACTCTTTAACGATGAGTTGCAGCAATCCCGTTGTCCCTGGAGATGTACCTGTGGTGTCTGGGAATGCTATAAATGTAAATGTAATGAGATACAGTGCAACCTGTACGCATTTTTCACTTTTACTACCCCGTTTGCTATTATGCTTCCTGATTTATAGACGGCTTAGAACCTCCTAAGCTTCGAGCTCTTAGAATTTGGCTCCAGGCTCTTCCTATAAGCGTTTCTAATAATAAACACTAAAGAATGTTTCAAAGGAACAGACATTGATTAGGTGTGAAACTCCGAGGGCTGGCGCATGTACATTCGACCCTTAGGCCAGAAAAGAAGGAGGCATCTCCACCAGAACCGTCGTCTCGCTTTAGTCCCAACTTCAGTCTTTCCGCCTCAACAAGTCTCAAATACGCACCCAAATACGCCGGGAAACTAATATCCCCCTATTGATGAGCGCACAAGAGCTGCTTCTCTTTTTTTTTGTTTTTTTTCCTCTCCCTTTTTGTTCTCTGCAATGCAGAGGAAGGAGTTTTTGCGTGGCGAGGCGGGGGCGGCACGGGGGTGGCACAGCTGTTGTGGGCTGTTTCTCTTTTTTTTTTGTGATTCGAGAAGAGAGAAGATTCTCTATGCCCTCGCATGCTTTGCAGGCATTTTGTTTCGCCCGGCGGGAACAGCTGCGCAGGAAGCTTGATTAAAAAGCTACGGCAGAAAAAATGTGTCATTCGAACAGCTTTGACATAATTCAATTAAGTAGCATCGCGTTAAAATGTGAATGGCGAGGGTCATGAATTTTCTATAAGCATTGATTACGCACAGTTTCATCACTGATTGCTGCCTCATTCAGTACCAAACGTCTTTCAAAAGGAATTGGTGCTGGTACCAAATATCCTACGCCGGGGATGTTATCGACTTCAAATAAGAGGCGCTGCTTAACTTAACGCTTCAAACTTTTTCTCCAAGAGCGCCTCTGTTCCAATAATTAAGCATTTTCCAGTAGCAACCCCTTCATTGTCTTTATCCGTGGTCCTTTAAGGTCAGGACACAGAATTCCGCTGTTTCAAAACGTTCTTTTTTTATAGAGCCACCGTTCTTTTGTAGAGCGACTTGTGAATTTGGGGCCTGAGGTTCTCCTGAAAATCAGTTAATTTTCCTTTCGAATTTGCTGGTGTAATTCGGGATCCACTGCCATCCTGGCCAAGGTGCAACCCATTTTCCTCTCTCCATACACAGTGGTTCTTATTTACACCCAAAAAGTTCTCACCTGATACTGGTAACCAATGTAAGAGAGAACTTTAGTTGCTCAGAAGTTACCCTGGGTTCCTTTGGGACCATAACACGTCCTGCCCTGGTATTGATCGTTGTTGGTCGGCCACCCCTGGGGTTTCCCGTTGGTACACGATCTGTCTGACCGTGCATTAGTGGAGTCTTACCACTTTAGCATCTCTGGGATGTGCTGGACAAACAGGTCAGATTCATAGAGGACATCTTCAGAGGTCTTGTAGAAGAACCTTTAAAATATTATTTAGGGTGACTTTTAATGTTGTTTTATGTTATTGGTCAGTTTTTATGCTGGACTTTCCAAGGCTGAAGCGTGTTTGAGTTGTCTTTGTTCAATTAAAAGGAAAGGAGGTTAAAAAAAAGTCTAAAATATCAATGCCAAATGAGTACACCACCAATAATGGGGTCATTATGGGAATATTAAAGCGTGTAATGTACGTCCTGGCTCTCTGAGAATCCCCAGGGAAGCAGACCGGTCGACGTTGACGTGACGGCGCCGATTGGCAGGCGGTGTTTCAGATATCTGACCCAGACACAAAAGGGCGTCGCCCTTCGTTTCTCATTCACGCCCTGCCAGCCAACCTCCTTCTGTAACTCCACCTCTGTCCCAATTTGGCTCTTAATCCTCGTCTACACCGTCGGGCAAACAGATGGATGCATTTGTAAACTGTCTCTGCACTTTCCACCTCACTTATCTGATGCGTCCTGGAGGTGCTGCTGACGGCACTGACGTCGCTATTCTCCACGATGCGGGCCTATAGATCTGCTCTTCTGTCGCATGGAATAAATCAGGGCTGACAGGCCTCCCCTGTCACCGATCCGCTGCAAGACTCTAATATATCTGTGCATATCCGAGGTGCTGTGCCCCTGTTCTGATGAGAGAGCTGACAAGGTGCCTGCGGGGTAATGTGCTGCATGCCAGCTGATTGGTAATGCACAGCTGTGATACGACGCTGCCTAAGACTTACTTATCCCTGCTTTCCCGGGAATCAAAATACAGTTCTGGAATGAGACTGACGGAGTCAAGCTATTTTAACACCGCAGGAGGGGACAGGTTCTTCCCAAAAGCGTTTGGAAATGCTTCCGGCACAGCTTTAAACCCGTTGCAGTCCCTTTGTTCTAACGGAGCGCACTCATTTCCCACGTGCTGCCGAGAAAACGCTCACCTAAGGAGTCTTATCTCAGACGTTTAGATATCTTACCTTTATTCTGGAGGTGTGAATGATTCAGATGTGGCCAAACAGGAATTAGAAATATCTTAGTGCGTAACTCAGAGCCCCGTGATGTCTCAGAACACCATCCAATAATTGTATAAATGTATTTTGCGCTACGGGGACCCCGAGAGGGACGACAGAAGGAAAGGACAAGCTGCGTTTCTCATTTAGCCCTGATGAAATCCAGACACCACGCTGCCGCACGGTCATTAAAATGTTTTATCTTATTTTATTATCGAACTGCCTTTATGACCCAACGTCCTTCCCTCACCCCCTCTTCCTCTCTGTCTTTCTTGCCTCAGGATGCAACTCACACACCTTTGTTTAAAACCAGCTCAAACAGCAATTCCTCGCTGTGAATATTCATCATCTGCTAATGCACCAGTTTCTGGGTGTTATCTTTTGTTCCCTTATAATGTAAACAAGCTCTTAATGTGAATCAGAATTGTTAAAGTTTGTAGATCATGAGCAGCTCGGTTGGGTTTAAGATTAAGATCCGGACTTAACAGATCCATGACTGAAGCTCCGATCGGCCGTGGACGGTGTTTAATGAAAAACGGCGAGTTTAAACGATGTGTAGAAAGAAAATAAGGAGCTGATGGAAGAGACGAAGCTGCTGATGCTGTATAAGCGTCCCGTCACATTTCTGACTGATCCCTAACATCAAAACCAGCTACAAGATCAGTCACTTTATTTTAGTTGACGGGACTAAAACTGATCTTCAGGATCGTCGCTTTTCGCTCGAGCCGTGATTAAGAGCGTTAAGATTCCGGGACGTCTGATTTTACTCTCCTCACTTTAGAGCTCAATTTCAAATCCTCGTTTGTAATTACGTCTGATGAACCTCGGCTCATTAGAAGGATCAGGCTTCTCGTTAAGATCCTCGTCTGACGAATTGAAACCCAAACTAACATTTTCAAAGACAGTAGGTTTTGGGAACTTGTTATAAATCATTTCGGCAGGGTTGTGTTACTATGATTCGAACATTTCTGCTTTGTTATGTGTGTTTGGTGGAGCAATACTTGAAGAGCTTCAGTCAGAGGGTTAGTAGATCTGCCAATCAGATGGCTGTGGTCCATTTTGAGCCCATTTGAACCGAAAAGGTAAAGACGTATTAGCGCATGGGCAATTTAGGGAGTCATTAGAAAACCTCCTATGGTCGAAATCCTTCCATAACCATGCAAGCAGCTAACAAACAGACTGCTACTGCTGGGCTGAGAGTCATGATCCTTCGTTATGAGTCAGAAAAATAATAAATCAAGGAAATAATGGAGTTTTGTTGCAGCTTGTCTGCACAGACTACACGAGACAACACCCTTGCTCCTACACGTCCTGTTTACAGCACACCAGCCTGTCGGTTTAATCAATTATACGCATTAATACTGTTCCAATACTTAGATATGATCCAATAATTGTAGATAATATAGGATAAAACGTGGAGGCACGAACACGCTTTAGGGAGATGAATGAATATAATTGCCTGGATGTTTCAATCAGGAAAATGAGACCGTCTCCAGCCTTCATTAGGCCTAATTGTTTTATTTGGTTATGCAAAAACAAGCGTAATTCGTTCAGAGTGGGATTTTCGCACTGAAGTGTTTTTTCCTAAGTGTTCCAGGGATTTAAAGTTATTGAGAAGGGCAACGGCTGGAGACCCGACAGTGTCTTAGTAGCAGATTTGTAATGAAATCGCAGATATGTTTGTATTTTGACGTGTTGTTTTAGCACCGGCGTAATGATCACGCTGATTTATTTTAGTCTCTTGATCAGAATGCAACCTGAAAACACAGGAAATGGGAATGCAGATAGGAATAAATAGTCAAACCGTTGAAATCGTGGCACGTTTTTAGCTACTGTAGACATTATTATCGTCCATACACCTTATTCTTAGTGCACTTTTGTACTTCCGTTGTCATTTTATTGTGTTATTACCCTTCATGTTGTGTATTGTAGTTGTAGAAAACACACTAAAATTAAATCAGGCTCTATCAAAGTGTGGTTTTATCCAAGGCGACTCAAAATGCAAAATCCTCTAATCTGCAAACCGAACGTCGTTTGCAGACACGTCTGTCATTTGAAGCAAGGCTTGTCGATTACAGATACGGCAAAGCTGCAAGCAATTAGGATTTATAAAATGTCCAAACTGATTTGGGGCGTCTCAGATCGACAGCAGATGGAACAGGATCTTTCACCCAACCGTCAAAAATAATACACAAATCATACACTTAGCCAACCTGGAAATAAATGCAGGCACACGTTTAACGTCGTAGCTCAACCAAGAACAATGATATTCATAGAAATAATAATAAATATAATAATAAATAAAGTTTTAGTCGAGTCGTGAGTTCACTGGCAACACGTTTTAGGTTCATCAAGCCACAAACAAAACAGATCAACAGGTCGGATCAGGCAGGTATCGATGAACGATGAACGATGAACGGATGAGTTTTAATAACGATTTAAAGATCGCTTGGAACTCGAACTCCAACATCTGTGAGGATTTCAGAAGATTCATGACTTGGCCTCGTCTCGTCGTCGCCTCAGGTTTGCGTCCATCTCAGAAAATATTTAAAGGTGGAGCGTGGTTGCCAAGAAACGTTTTTATGCTTCGTTATTGGAACGCCATCAAATAAAGAGGCTTCCGAAGAGAACCATGCTGCCCATGCTGTTACGGATGGTCAACAAGCGTGTTTAAAAAACAAACAAAAAGCTGAATGTGAAGCAGAATTTAAGCAGAATGGTGCTTCGGTCACAGCCAGCGCTCCCTTACAAGTCCAGCCAAGTCATTATGCAGATTCGGATCCGAGCTTAAGTTGCAAACGACCATCTGGAAATTGAATTTTTTAGAACTTATTTACTGACCAAACACCATAAAGGAGGTTTAGAGGTACTTTATGGTCGTCTGGCGAGGCTGAAGCCATGTTCCTGCTCCATGATTTAGTAAAGTGCAAACAAGATGTTTAACGTTTGCGAAACGTTCCGTGTAATTGCACGTTGAGCAGTCTGGACATAACCCGAACACCTGCAGCGTTTCCCACTTTTACTTCAATTTCTTGATTTATTTATGCCAGATCTTTCCAGGAGATCAACCATCACTGCAGAACTCTACTTATTCGGCAGAATGTTCAATCTTTTTTGTCCCGTACCTTTTACTGAGGCTCCTGTCTGGCTGCTCTACCATAAAGCCCAGATTGGTGGAGTCCTGAAGAGAGGTTGACCTCCTGGAAGGATCTCTGGAGCTCAGTCTGTCCATCTAAGAACTCATACACCTTCCTTCTCCTTAGATTCAAAGGATTCGTGAAATGTACGCCTTCTGGACACGATGTACAAAATTTCTCCTGTACCTGAATGACGTTAACGTTCTTCTTTTGAGGAACATCGTTTCATTTTTCCTTACGATTTTGTTGATGAACTGAAGATCTTTATTATTACATCTTTATTTCTGAGGGACTCAGCATTTTATGCCTACTGCCTTTGGAACAAATCATAATTATAACGACGTGACATCGCATCGTTGGGTTTGGGATAAACCTAAGGACGTTTACACAGAAAAGGACGCCTACTGTTAAGTCCGGTGGAGGGTCCACAACGAACCATCTAGAAGATCCTGTCCTTATTTTATTTAATTACAGGTGCTAGTCTACAAACAGACAGCTGGTCATAGCTGGAGGGCAATGCAAATGCCACCCAGAACACAGAAGCGTCATTGCTGCCAGGGCTGCCAACGCTGCCTGCCAGTCTCTTCACTTTTTGGCGCTCGCAGAACCCAGGGATCGTTTCCACACCTGCTACAGTTTTCATGCTTATACCCCGACAAGTTCTGGCATCTTTGCTGAAGAATCTGTTCTTTAACCAGTATTTTTACACCATCCTTTTTAAAGCAGCTTCTGTTTTGGCTGAATGATTTCGTTTTTGTTGCCGTTTTTTTGGCCGGTCACGCTATTAGAACGGCCAGCCTCGCTGTCAGGGAAGAGATGCACGGACGCTCCTCATTCTCCTGGACGTCGCTGCCGCCCTGGACACCACGGTTCTAAAACGGTTTTGTCGTCCTATCTGTAAGATCAGTCCTATCACGTAGCCGGAAGATGTTCCGGTTAATCACATCACTACTCCATTACAGGAGTTCCCCAAAGGGTCAGTGCTCGGTTCTGTGTGCACGGTTCAGTGATTAGATCACACGGGTTCTATATGGATGGCACGACTTTCGTCATTGCCTCCAACTATCTTGCAGATCTTACAGAAAATATTAGACCGCCTTACTAATGCATCTTTCTGGATAAGAGGCCGGCGGCTAAACAGAATTGATTTACTTCCTGCCCAAGAACTTCCCTAAGCTGGAACTCGCGATCGTTAGCGTGTCCCTCACAGTCCAAACGGAACACGATGCCATGAAGCATCCCAATACCGATCTTCAGCCATGATTCACCAATCTGCATCGGCTGAGGAGACCAAGCTTGAACTTTAACCTGGTGCCGTCCTAATGAATCGAATCAAATTTCCGTAATCTTTTGATGAATCTGGGGTTAGACGTCGAGTACAGGAGCAGGAGAGATGGAAAAGCACATCAGTAGACTACCAACCTGCTGGTAACTCTTCTCAGAACACAGCTTTTCTGATTCTGAAGTGGTTTCTCCAGGTTTTGGACGTTACATCTTGCTTTTCTTTACAAAAGGCAGATGGTACGACTCGGCGCCATGTGTGGCACGTGCGGCCCTTTCTTATCAGACGGGTGGTTGCTCCCACGGAGAACAAACTGTTCCACCTTACATTTGATAAACAAATGAAACTCTTTATGATAAAAGCTATCAATCCTTGTTACCTTGCCGCAGAAAGTTATCTTCTCTGACATATTTCATTTCTTTTCAGAAGCCTGCTGCGAGTTTTCTCCCCCCCCTTTCATTTTTCCTTTCATTCATTCTGAGGGACATGAATTGAGCGCTGCACGCTCTTTCTTCCAGTGCTTTTTCCTCCCCTGCACACAATTTCAACGCCGAACAAGATTAAGCCATCTACAAATTAATGCGCTTGAATAAAGAGCGACCTAATTAAATTTCATAATGGCGTGTTTCGCGTTAAATGAAGTAGTCAGGATTAGAACGCTGGCAACTTTATTAAAGTCTGCGGCAAAGTGACGGGGAAATAGGTTTGTTTTTAGCAGGAAACAATGAGCAGGTTGACTCAGGTCGTTTCAGGCTTTACGTTTGGTTATGTTAGAGGAGCATCCTCGGTGCATCGAGGGTTAGGCTTAGGGTCAGAGCGATCTGCTGAAGGTGAAGGTGGCATCAGCTGCCCTGGCACAAGCAAACACAAGAATCATGCTTACAGAGGCTAAAGTATGCCCTGTGGCACATGTCAGTTCTCCATCACCCAGCTGTCTGGTGGTTTTTTTCACAACCAAAAACTTCTTCCAAGTAAGCAGTTCTTAACTTTCCGTACCCGGTTTGTCCTGAGCGGCTCAGGTATGCATTTTAAACCTCTAGATACTGATGCAGCTAGAAGTTTCCATAAATAAACCCTCCGACAGTGCCGAGGTTTTTACCCCGAAGTAAAACTGCAAAACCCTCGAGCGCACATCTCCGGCATCCGGTGCTATAAAAGATCTTCAGGTGGGCTGGAGAAAATGAAAAGGGAGCAGACTTATTAATATATATAACAGCCAAACCCTATTTTCTTTCTATTAGTAGGAGGCGTAAGTATGATAATGGTACGCTTTGTGCTCACGTCTTCCGTTTTGCTGAAATTACACAACAAAACTGGATGCAGGCTTCTTTTTATATGGCCTCTTTTCATAAGGTTGTCATTAGTTAATAGTCGTTTATGACAAGATTCCCCAGCCTACTTTTATTACTCCTATTGCTGCCAAAAGTCCCAGTTAGTCAGTCCCGGTTTTCATCCAGCTTCTTCTGTGGGAGCTCCAGACTTGGAGATTGCCAAACCATCTCCAGCTCCAACAGGAGCCAACCAACCTACCACCTCAGCTGGCTCCTCTTGAATCCTGAACAGATTTCCACCGCTCGCACCCGGGACCTTACTCTTTCAATCACTAGCCACTAGTTCCAGAACTCGCCTGACGGCAGGACGTTAGAGGTCCTACATCTGTCCGGGCTGCTTCATTCCATTCTCAGGCGTGTCCTGATGTTCTGTCCATGCCTATCCCGAACAGCAGAGGAGACAAGACGGACCAACGTCCACCAGAAACAGAAAATTTCTAAACAGAGCAGATTGGCAATGGACTGTCCTTTCCGTCTTTGGTCGTCCCCTCTTGGTCGGGTCTCATTCTGAACCAAACAACGTATTGCGTGACAGCAGGCCTGTAAACTCTCCTGGCTTCATAAAGTGCATCGTATTCAGTATCTCCCTCCTCCAATTAAGACTTCAATTAGGACGAACAAACAAAGAGGCGGTGGCATTTATTTGCCCTTATCATCACGGATATAAATATTAAAAACTCAGCGGGCACCAGAACCGTAGGCATCTGCCTCTGGCATGGCGTGATATGGCAGGAATTCTGATTGGGTTTAAAAGCATAAAATCCCCAAAGCGAAGCAAGAGTAATGACAGGCTTATGCTCTGAAGAATGCATACAGTATATTTGACAACATTCACCACTTATTCTGTTCTATTTACTTTTTTCATGCACGGTTATCCATACAGACAGCAATCATCTGCTGAGTGTCAAGCAGCCGTCACTGTTTATTGAACTCCTCACCACCGAAACGGGCTGCTCTTGGACGAAATGGTTTTTGAAAGTGCTTGATGAAACTGAGATTCTTATTTCTCGTTCCGTCTTCCTTTGTCTGTTCTCGTCTCCCTTTCTTTTGCAGATAACACGTTCCCGTGCCGCCAGCTCACCCCTTGAACGCAGAGAGAGACGTGGTTCCGGCTGCCAGGCCTTTCGTCAAGGTCGTGTGCAAGGACGGCACCGAAGGGAGGCTGTTCGGAATGATTTGAAAAGCAATCCTGAAAACAAAGCGCATTTTTTATCTCGGAGAAAACCTCTCCAAGCCCAGGTTCCTAAATTCCACACAGGTGAGTCGAAAAACGCCAAAAGGGATGCCAGGGTAACTTCTAAGCAACGAAAGTGTGTTGAATAAATGCGAAAAATGTCGGTATTGCAGCAAGAGAACGACCTTAAGCAGAAAAAAAGAACGGTTAAAGAGGAGTACAGGTCATTTCTAGGAACGGCCCAAGTCAAAGTCCTGACCTTCATCTGTTTAAAATGTTGTGAGAGGACCTGCAGTTATAAGGTCATGTGAGGAAACCCATCCGGAGTGTGTGGAATTTTTATTTCTTGGTTAATTGATTACGCTGAAAGTTCTTCACTCAGTTTGAGATTGAACTCGTGCAATAAGAACGCGCCCTGCAGGACAGCCAATCATTTATATTACCTTGGATTGTATTTTAAATGGAAATGTAGTACAAACCGTTTTCCTTACTCCCTCACTGTGACATAAATTCCTTATGTGCAGCAAAAATTAGATGACATTTTATCAAATTAGGTGCACACCGTTTTAATGAAAGGTGCCAGGTTTTGCAATGGCACGCGAAAGCGGTTTTGACAGAACGGAGCCCCGAGAAGATGCTGGGGAAATATATTAAGCATCCTTTAGCACGGAGAGAGGGAGGAGAATATTTATCCGGCCCTGTAAGTAAACACTTCAGTCTGATGACAGCTCTAAATTAGCCCGTGCCTGAGCTCTAAGTGCTGTTTTGACATAAACCTCATTGCCTATATGTGATTAAAATCGGAGCGTGAATCGCCGTCTGATAGAAACATGTCGAGGAAACGGTGTTGCAGGATTATTTTAGCTTTCGATGGCCCACCCTTAGGGTACCATGTGGCCGTCCTAGCCCTAGCTAAGCTGCAGTCATGGGTCCAAGTGACGACTGCGGGATTTCCAGCTTAATACAACTTAACAACGACTTAAAACAACAGGAGACTCCAGGGTTGCTGATCCAAACACAAATTATTTCATCACTGCTTAGTGCCAGCTGTGCCAAAGTCGTGGGCATAAAGGTTTGTTAAGGCTTATGGGGCAGATCGCAGTGAGACAAATTTCCCGCCTGTGCTGAGAAGACGTTCACCGTGCTCCGTGTCCAAATGTCCAAATGCGGCTGGATTTAGATTTAAGCCGTATAAAAATATTTGGTCTCGATAAGGCCAGACTTTTTTTATTGCTTGTTTCGCGGCTCATATTCAAAAAATACAAACAAAAAGATTTTTTTTTGGTATTTCTCGGATCCGCTGCAGCACCAATGGTTGAAATAAAAAAAATAAATAATAATAATTTTTTAGGTTTTTCTGCCCTCCGGTGGAGAGTTTTCTTCTGTTCATTTAATTTTTTTTCCAGATTCACTTTAATTTAATTGTACTTTAAATAAATTTTATTTTTAAATAAAAACTTTTTAAAATTTCTTTCTCCTTCCTTGTATTAATTCCACATAGTCCTCGAGAAATTGAAAAGTGCTGAAAAATAAAGATTTATTTTTAATTTTTTTCCTCCCTCCTCAGTAGATTCTTAAGTAGGGACATCCGAGGAACAAGCAATTTAAAAAAAGTCTGGCCTAATATACAATTGATTTTCTTTTTGTATGTCACTAGCAGAGAAAAGCGTTCACCCAGGCTAAGAAAGAAGCAGCAGATCAATGGAGAGCTAACAGATGCAGATAGAGACAGACTCATCACAGCCGACAGTGATGGCACATACAAGAAATACCCTGGTGTCAATAACATAGGATTTGTGGTATGCACTGTGATCATAACATTTTTATTTCTTATTACTTTTAGAGTGAATGATATAGTTTTAACTGGATACCTTGGTCATATAAACAAGCAACAGTACAGTGATGGAAATATGTATGTGAATCACTGTGGATTTTGGAAGTTTCCCACCTAAAAAAGAATGGAGAGGTCTGTAATTTTTATCATAGGTACATTTTAACTGCGAGAGACAGAATCTAAAAAGAATCCAGAAAGTCACATTGTATGATTTTTTTTAAATAATGAATTTGCATCTTATTGCATAAAATAAGTGTTTGATACAAAAAAACAACTTAATATTTGATACAGAAACCTTTGTTTCCAATTACAGAGGTAAGACATTTCCTGTAGTTCTTGACCATAATTTTGGTCCACTCATACATACAGATGTTCTCCAGATTTTTTAGGTTTCGAGGCTGTCGCTGGGCAACATTGAGTATCAGCTCCCTCCAAAAATGTTCTATTGGGTTCAGGTCTGAAGAATGGCTGGGACACTTCAGGACCTTGAAATGCTTTATACGGAACCACTCCTTAGTTGCCCTGGCTGTGTGTTTCGGGTCATTGGAAAATCATTTGGCCATTACAACAATCAGATGTTGATGGGATGGACATTAAACTGCGCACACCTGTTTATAAAATT
>JAUZSU010123534.1:0-17816 GCA_034780255.1 Parotocinclus maculicauda | reverse complement strand
TTGTTTGTACGTTCGCTATACGTATAAATCACACAATAAAGGTTTAATAAACATTTAATATGTTACATAGCACGTCCTGTCTTGTAACGTTTTTTTAATCGGACCAGCCGGTTATTAGGACCAACCGGAATCGACTGTATTTACTTAATTTTATTATTACTACAACATAATTATTTAATTAACATCTAGGCCACCCATGGAGGACGGGTCCCTTTGAGTCTTGGTCCTCCTAATGTTTCTTCCTTCTACTTTCAGGAAGTTTTTCCTTTCTACTCTTGCCCTAGGCTTGCTCAATTTGGGATTGGCCTTTTAAGATCGTATAAGATTGTAAAGCTGCTTTGAGACAATGCTCCACTGTAAAAAGCTCTATAGAAATAAATGTGTACTTTTAATTAAGAAATTGCGGTAGAGGGGAATTTAATCACTACTTAATTCTCAGAATGGCATCATCACCAGAATAGGGTGAGTCAAGGCTGTGTGAGGGAGTGAAAAGGTCTGGAATACATTTGTAATTAAATAAATAAGTAAATAAACCAAATTTAATGGTTATGGAATTGGGAATGTAATTAAAACGCTGTTTGTTTTTGTTCTCCTGCACCACTGTGCTCTGCTTCTTATGATTTTACAATTTCCAAAGACAAGCACTGTTCATATGGGTTATTAGTAGTAAAGTAATTTATTTTTAGGCAAGACTTTTTATTTGGGTTTTAGTGCCATATTTGCCATTGTTTATAGTATAGTAGTTTTTAAATCACTATTTCAAAGCTGTAATTGCAAACTCTGCACTGTTTAATGTCAGTCTTTCAATTAACCAGAGTCTCTAAAGTTGTAGTCATGGCAATAAATTCATGCCAGGTCCTACGCCAGATGTTGACTGTTCTTGGCTCCAGATGGGCAACGTTTTGTTGCTGGACTACAAACTGTATTTGCCAGCCAAGAACTGGCTCATTTGCTGAGGAAAAGTGCAGAACGGTTCCAGACTTTTGAAAAGCAGCATGTATGGCTCTTTTAAATAAGTAAATGTAGTCCTGTTAAATACTCTTATGTGGATCCTGGATGATGATGTTTTAATAAGCACTTGATTAAGCCGGTATCTGCTGAAATACGGTAATAGTCCTATTATTGGCTAATTGTGTATGTGGATAAACATTACAAAGACTGACTGACTTGAGAATGCCATGTACTGACCACACACACAGCTTCTTTGAAAAATGTTTCACCTATTCGTTCTAACATAAGCTATTGTGACTTTAACCCTGCCTTGGGACAGCATGCGTTGCACGATCACTTACGTTGTTGTTTTGTGTTTCCAGTCATCAGGTTGCATGGTAAGGTCGATTTGATGCATGGCGTTTGCATGACCCCATTCTTCACCTGTGCGGGGTTGATAGCGACCGGCTGTAACCATGGCCCAGACCACACCCTTTAATGGCAACTCTACAGGTAAGGGGACGTCCTTTTGAATTGCTTAACTGCTCTAGTAATGTGAACTTAAAGCTTTAGAAATATGAGTATGTTCGGTTTGTATCATCACTAGCCTTTTTGCAACCTTATTACCATCAAGCCCTGGGATCCAGACTCTTATCTGATTTCCGGCTCTAACTTAAGGTGCCTGAATCCCTTTCCTCGCTGTCCAAACCAGTAATTCAGTATAACAAGTGACAGTGAAAATATCTCGTAAATCAAATTCCGTATTAAGTGTTTAACGTAACTGTTCTAGACACATTCTCTTTTACAAAGCAACTTGTGAATGACCACAACCCTAGATTTTCTCATTCTGGGGTGAAATATGTGCTGGATTTCTGCCAGGCTCTGTACAAATAGATGCAATGTTGAATTTCACAGAGAAGAAAAAGGGAGAAAATGAATTATGGATTACCTTATAAGCCATCTCTTGATTTGACCTACAAAACCAGTCAGTTGTCTTTTATAGTATTAAAGTTACGTTTTCATTGTTTTATTAATATAATGGTTGGCATGTATATGAATCCATTTGTTGTTTACTGTCTATTAACTGAGTTTAAGACACCTTCTAATATGCCCTGATTAAGTTAAGTTAACGCAGCAGCTGAGTTTCTAAATCATTAAGAGCTTTCTAAATCGGTGGTTGACTTAATGCAACTTTACTTTCGACAGCTGAGTCTTCACCTCTGTCTATCACATAATCCATACTCTAGGTGTGAACAGGTCTTAGGCAAGCCGTGATGTTTAAACACTCCACTTCATGGCAGTGACGGTCCAAAACAGTCCTGGCCATTCCCAAGTGGTGGTTCAATGCCAGCAAAGATCAAGAAACGAGGTTGCCAAGCAGTTCCTCTGGGCGGCACGGAGCCTTCCTTGATTAACTGCTCTATAAATAAGGCAATCTTTTCTGTACGGGAGGGCCTGTTTTCTTACTGTGACTAATTAGCATTACAGCTCTTTAACTTTCCTCTGGAGGTCTGTACAGCATTAATTGAGCTCTTCCTATTATTTTATGAACTAAGTAGTATATTGTTGTTTGTATGTTATTTTCAACCAGGTAATACTTAGGGTTTTTTAGCCTTACATCATTTATTACAGTTTGTAATCATTTCTATGAATGCAGTGGAACGTCTGAATAAAAACTTAATTAGTTCCAGGATGCCGTATAACCGCCAGTTATTTCCAAGTCAATTGAAATATCCAACACTCCCATCTAACTGGAGGGTAACTTTCCGTTTATTTGTGCTGGTATTTGGTTTGGACATATTTAGACAAATATACATTTTCTTACCTCATTGGTTGGTATAATTTCTGAGCTATATTTACTACAAAGTGTAAAACCGAGGCGAACAAACTTACTGTCAGGGGTTGTACCCCGGTTGGCGAAGTCTGTAAACGTGTTGTTTCATGCTTTATTGATTTCAAATAGAGAGGAACAGGAAAGCGTGTTTATATTTATATGTTTGCTTTAGTTGGTAATGTTGGCAGAAGTGGTGCTGCTCTTGGACATGCAGGTTAGTTTGTTTAAGTTTACCAGACTGAATATTCTTTGTGGGTTTTTTGTGTGTGTGTGTGTTTCTTTTCTTTGCTTCTAGACTCTGCTGGCATGTCGCTATGTTAGTATTGTTGGGAGGTTTAATGAGACAGGTTTGTTTGGAGGATGACGTGGATTCCTGTGGTAATTAAGCTCCAGCAGGCTGACGTGGTTTCCTTGGGCCAGTCAGGAAATACCAGGCCAGCGTGAGGAAAAAGGGCCCTTGTTTTCTCACAGTTTGTGTGTGTGTGTGTGTGTGTGGGGCATGCCTCGGTGGTAACCAGCTACAGCGCTATTTGTCTAGCTCTTGTCACTAAATGGACTATTCTTCCTTTGCCTTTTGGATTGAGAGGTGGGTGAATGGCTGAAGTTGTACTAACTAAATGGCCTCATGCTAAGGTTTAGTCTTGAATAAATCAACCAATGACCTTAGACATATTGTTTGTGGCCAGACAACTGCAGAATAGAATGCCACAAAAAGCTTTTTTACAGACTGTTTATTTTATTTCTTAATACTATTTCTGACCTGTATGCTAACAGATAATGTTAAATCCGTTATGGCACGTGCTTTTGGCAGCTGTTTTAAATTGTATGCAGTTTTATTTGTGATTTACCTAATCAAGTAAGGAGCCAAAGAATCTAGAAAAGGAGTGTGGTTATGATTTGGGGATTCCATTGTATTCCTTCTTTGTGGTCGGTGTAAAAGATGCACTTTATCGGAGGAGTGGGAATTTCACATGCATGCCCTGTGGTAAAGAAACGCATCAAACCGTCTGTCAGTGTATAGTGGACGCTGGTGAGAGTGGGTGTGTCCAGTTCAAGAGAAACTTCACTAAGATTTGTGATGGTATTTAAAAGTGAATTTAATGGTGGTTTTTCTAGGTTTATTTTTAACATTATTGTAAAGGACAGACCAAAGAGACGCACTGAGTAATTTTTTACCAAATTATGTATTAAAAGTGACCTGGAGAAATTCAAAGTGCCTCTAAAACCAATTTTGAGAGACCTTAACAAAGACAGTGGAACTTGTAAAATGATCAGTCTTGCAATGTTTAGTTTTCGTCCACATTGTGAATTCAGGTGCAGTCAGGGCCAAGCATGGCTGTCTGTCTTTTTATTTTCAGTGCAAACATTCAGTGGACCCCGACCCCGGAACGCTCCCCACAGAATAATGCGGTTTGGTTGGCCACAAGATTTCTGCTTACTGTAGAACAGACTGTCACAGATATAATGAGCGAAACAGTAAAGTACGACTTCCTAAAAGGAAGAACAGGAATTTCAGGGAACAGTATGTTATGCATGGAGGAGTATGCTTGGGTTTAGTTTATTCGCGGTTCTGTGCCAACCAAAATCGACCAAATGTTGATTACACAAGTGCTGGGATGGGCGCTGGGCAATTTAATTAAATTTTTGCCACAGATCTGATAGTAGCATTCTCCACCATATTAGTTTATACACTTCTCATGAAAATAAGGGGATGCTTTATTAGTTTTGTGAGCACTATAGTTTCACATATCCTAGGCTATTACTTTGCAAATTAAATTAAAGTGATCTGTTGGTGCAATTGTGACCCTGGTTCGAATCCCACTGCTGCCTTCTTGCCAGGTCGAGCATCTCATGATTGGATGTGTGTGTAGAGCGGATCACCGAGCTCTAGTGTGAACTGGTACAATCGTTCCCTATCCTTCCAATGATTGTAACGAAGTAGAGAAATTAAGAAAGAAGGTGTTTTGGAATGTATGCTAACTTAGGCATGTTGTGTTTCATAGGGCAGGCACAGATAAAGAAGCCAAGTCATTAGTTAGTCAGTCAATATTTTGAAAGCCAAATGCTGAGTATGGATTTTCTTAAACTGATCCTGTTTCTACACTGTGGCTTTCCTGTTGGGACTATTGAGTTCTTGCACATCGTCCCCCTGTATCTGTTCTGTAGTGAGTTACACAAACAGATCATGACGACACAGTCATGACATTCTGTCTCTGGTGTTTGCTAACCCAGCTCGAGCTATCATTGGAAATCTGTTTGTGCAACTTTTTTTGTAACTGGCTTATTGCGTTTCTCTAATTTGCCTTTAGCCTGTCCTGAGTTACAGAAGAACATTCCAACAGCACAGGAAACGGTAATAAACCATATAGATGAGGATAAATGCAAACAATATTGGGCAAAACTGGCTTATATTAAAATTGGCTTATTCTTTGGTATTGGTTTCTGCTCTGGTGCCCCGTGTGTGACAGGTCTACAACCTCTTTGATTGCACATGGTGAGGTCAGGTTCCTTGTACCAGACTGGCTTTTGACTTCATTACTTGTCACTCATTGAACGATTTCTTTGTTAAGCAAATGAGAATTGGTGTCATGCATAATAGCCTTTGTCCAAAGGGGTTGAGTAGATGGTTAACCAAGTGAATGCCAGAGTTTATATTATATTATGAGCTAAACTGCACTTTCTGGGATGCCCAGTCTCTAGTCTCTCTGAATACTTGTTTGTTAAACGTATTTTCACAAAGAAGTTATCCTTGTTGTAGCATTTTCCCAAATAAACCTCTTTCAAGAGAAGCAGAGGCAGAGTAAAGCACCACATGATTGGCTGAGGCAGTCAACCTATGAGGAGCTGCGTAGAGCTTGGCTAAGTTTACACCAATAGTGGAATTTTTCCCCTTATGGAGTGAAGGTCGAGAAAGCAGCTGCGAGCAGCCTGTTCTGGTTACTCCACTCAGCAAGAGAGCAAAACTCAGCCATAGGACTGCTGTTTAACTCGCGGTAAGTGAGGCTTGAAAAAGAAAAGGATTTGAAGGCCAGAGAACTTTGCTTCCTCTGGTAATTTCTTGAAATTAAAAGGAATTGGTCTGTGGACAAAATGGGAAGAAAGTTTTAAAGAAACGTCTGTAGATGCAGTGTTTTGGCTCATTACCCTCTAGCTGATCTTTAAATGGTCTCTAGTCTGGCTTGCCAGAAGGTTAATCTGCAAATCATCTCAGAAATTCTTTTTCGTTGCCTGTGTGGAATTTGAAATGCAATCTGGGCAGGGTTGGCCGATGCTCCTTTGGTCCTGTCTAAAGGAATTGTTTATTTTGTGTTCGCAAAACTGTCATAACGAAAGTACGCTGTTCGTACTAAAACGCACGTTTGTTCTCTGTTTACTCTCACCATCCCACCCCTACCCCACCCCCATCCTCTCCTGGCCGGTATTCTAAGGAACAAGGGTCGATTTGAGTTTTCTGAGGTAGTTCTCTTAGTAAACAGGAAAACACTAATACAGACAATGTTTTTGATTTCATCACTGTAATCTAGCTTTCCTCTTGTAATTGCTGAATGTAATTTTAAAGATGTTGTTAAAACAGTTAACACATCGCTACCTTAACGCGGAAATTAGATCTGTGGTCTGTTATTATGTAAAACTGTGCCTGTGTTAGCAGTTTAGACTCTTGGTTCAATAAAAACATGACTTACAGTTGAATACACCTCTCTTCTCTTAAACAGTGCCAGTCCTGACGAATAATGGTCCTAATAATGTCTGTTTCAGCTTGAACCTGCTTTTCCAAAGCACGTCTACGATTTTGTTGTCTTAATGAAGTGCGGCCTGAGTTTATTGAGTTTGTCTTTCACGTTGCAAAAAACAGTATAGAACAGTTAAAAATGAATGAATACAATAGGAGACAAAATGCAGACAGCAAATCCACCTGCCAGACAGCAGTCTGCAAACTGTTGGAAATCTTTTGATGAAGTTTATCACAAACTTTGTTGATTAAGCACACTAACCATAAATCTGTTGTGGCAAAATGTGAAACGTTGGGCAGTTTATGCACTACAGTTTTTACTTGAGTGCTTCACTTTAAAGTAAATAAACTATTATGTTAATGACATTTACATTTCCTTCAATGATAAACTGTAACCAAAAGCAGGCTAGTACAATCATTTTATTGACTCATTTTTCAATATAGTCCCAAATCTCAAGCTTTGTACTGACTATTTAATCTGCCCAAATTCCCTAACATTTTCCTTGGGTGTCATTTTGCCACACTATATGCGGTTCCATTTTGCCAGTCCATAAAGCCTTTCTTCCAACTTATCTTAGACAATACTCCCTCATAAAGTACTGCTTATCATGTGTCAGAACCTGACCAACAGCCAATCTGATGATGACACTAAACAGTTTTGGTGGATGGTATTAATGTTTTGTACTAAATTGCACAATATTTACAAGACAATTCATATAGTTTTCTGTCTCTCAACAGAAAAGGAAGAAGCTGAAAAAGACCTTGTGGCCCCATATTCTTTGGAAACCCCGTATGGTTATCAGCTAGACTTGGACTTCCTGAAGTATGTGGATGATATCGAAAGGGGCAACACAATCAAGAAGTTAAACATTCAGAGGAAGCCGAAAGCGATCAGGTCTGTACCACCGACCAAGTGTGGTGGTCAGCCTGAGTGGACGTCTACCGACTCGCTGTCTTCATCCAACAGTGATGAAAGCAAGCAGGCACTGGTGTACATCACAGCTCGGAACCAGTTAGCCTCCCTGGGTCATGCTGGCCAAGCTCATGAAGGCTCCCCATCCTTTGTGAATGCACTTGAGGTCAAGCAGCAACTGCTGCCTCCTCCCTCACCCCGTCTCCCCCGACACAATCCCCAGGTGGAGAAAACACTTATGGAGACCCGGAGGCGGCTAGAACAGGAACGGTTGCTCATGCAGCCGCCAGCAGAGCCGCCCCGTAGGCGCCTAGCCAGTTTTGGTGGAATGGGCTCCAGTAGCTCCCTGTCGTCCTATGGCGGCTCGTATGCACAGAGCCAGATTTCACCGAGTTCTAATTCCCTGCAGCATAACGGCCACTTGGCTAACGGTGAATACAATCTCTATATGACTTCATCGATGGGCAGCTCAATACGTCACAGCCCACTCAGCTCAGGTATGACCACACCGGTGACCAACATCAGCCCACTGCATCTACAGAACATCAGAGACCAGATGGTAGTGGCGCTTAAACGACTTAAAGAGCTTGAGGAGCAGGTAAAAACAATCCCAATACTTCAAGTAAAAATCTCTGTTTTGCAAGAGGAAAAGAGGCAGCTGGTGGCACAGATGAAGAACCCAAAACTAGCTGGTCAGAGTCCGCCTGGGGGATTTAGGAAACGATCATACAGCGTAGGCAGTGCAGACCAGTACGAGCCAGTGGCCCAGATGCAGACAGGCTCAGAGTTACACATTGTGGAGTCAGAATGCACCGAGCAGAGCTCCCAAAGGCTACAAGAATTCCGGCAGCTGACGGCAGAAGTAGAGGCTTTGGAAAAAAAGATCCAAGATACGAGCCTGGAGCCAGAGCAAGTCACAAAGCAAACGTCTCTGCAAAGGCAATGGGGTCGTGAAAGCAAGTCCATAGCTGTTGGTGCAGATGAGAACATGAATGATGTCGTAATCTACAGGAGGTCACCAGGCCGAAGCAAGGACGCCTCTGTAGGAACTGAGCAGAAGACAAGAAGTGTAGGGGTCGGTGTGACTGAGGCGGTGTTGGGACTGAGCACGGAGGTGGAGGCTGAAATTGAACTGCAGCACCAAACCATCGAGGCCCTGAAAGAGAAGATCTACAGGCTGGAAGTGCAGCTAAAGGAGACGACACATGAAATGGAGATGGGAAAACTCAAGCTAGAGCTCCAGGTGGCTGGCTCAAGGAAGAAACTGGACAAGGGTACTTTAGCAAAGCCGGAGATGTACAGCACTTCGGTAGAGGCCAAGGTCTCGATGCAAAGTCAAGGGGTGGGGAACCATGCTGAGCACAGTGACATCAGTACCGAGCACGTAACACAAACACACACTGTAGCGGTCTGCTGTAGTCCTGACTTAAGGCATGCCGTTGTGGGTCCAGATTTGCCAATGGAGAAGTGGATCGTACAAGAAAGTGTGGAGGTCCGAGATCAGTGCGTAGGAAAAGACATTGTAACGTGCCACAAGAAGGTTGGAGTTGACATATGTACGAGAGACAGTGCCGCAAATACGGAGTTGACTGTGGAAAGCTTAGAACTTAAGACTGTGTCTGCACCATCAAAGGAATTTAGGTCTATTGCATGTGGAGATTGTACAGTGGATGTATTGGTTAGTCCCATTAAGAAGTTTTTATCCCAGGGCACTGCAACTGACCCACTGAAGACTGTGGACTCTGGTGTAATGGCTTTGCCCACAACATTTTCCCAACAAACCAACACAGAAGTGAACACCGTAGGTAAGTTCACCAACACCGAGAGCGTCATCCTTATCGACTCTTGCATTAACACTCAGCCAAATTCGAAAGACAAGGAAACCTGCACCGTACCTTTGGAAACTCGCACGGTCGCCGTCGGCGAAGGGCTCGTAAAAGACACACAAGCCACAGTAAAGACTCGCTCTGTTGCAGTCGGAACAACAGCGTCAGAGGGGCCTACCGATAGGACCACATCCACTAAAACCAAAGAAAGTGGAGTTGGACATGCCAGTATCCATGAGAACTTCTTAGTGGGTCTTAAAACTCGGAACATAGCTTGTGGTCCATCCCAATGTCCAAACCAGGAGCTGCAAAAGAGTGCGGTGATCGAGCAGTTGATGGCAGCACAGGCAGTGCAGTCCCAATCCAAGGCTGGAAGTCAGATTAGCTTGGACCACTATATAGAGAGAGTACAAAAGCTCCTGCAAGAACAGCAGATGCTCCTGGCCGAGAACTACAGCGAGTTAGCTGACGCTTTCGGTTCTCCCAAGAAGTCTCAGTTCAACTCCATTAACAGTGAATTGGTGACCACCCTGTCGTCAATCAACTCGGCGATGAAGTACGGCAGCATCGAGGAGCTCCACAAACTGGATCTGCGGAACCTGCAGGCGGACTCGGGTAACGTCAGAAAAGGTCAGTCATGTTTCATTAACAGCGGAAATGCCGCTTCCTATTTTGGACTCCTAATTGTTGGGCTGTTTACTGCAATAACACTAATTAGATTTAAGTGAAATTGGGTTTCTGTAGTAACTAATAATTAAGATAGTTAAAACTACAGTGTTTTTAGCCGGTTTGCACAATTCATGTCTTGTATTGCAAAAAAACGTGTATATATATATGGTCATTCTACCATTTAATGGTGGCCTAGGACTTTTGCACACTACTGTACATCATTCAGCCATAACATTGCAACCACTTGCCTGTGTTGTTTTCCCCCCTTTTCAGTTTCTGGGTCGGACTTGTTTGTCCAGAACATGATTTCTTGGGGCATTTGGAGTCCAAGTCAACACACCTCAAACCATTCCTGAAGTATTTTTGCATACTCCTATTGAAAGACTGGTCTGCAAAAGACGCAGCTTTCCAGGATAACATTTACGTTTTAGGCATTTAGGAAACCCTCAAATCCAGATCAAAACAACTGATAACAATCAAAGCAACTGTGGGTTAAGGGTCTTGCTAAAGTACCCTGGACCTTCTGGTCCATAGTCTAGTACTTTAACCTCTAGGCTACCATAGTCTGACATAGGATTACTTTGCCCAGAGCGTCACACTGTCAGCGTTATTCACTTCCCCTGTCAGTGCTTTTTAATTTTATGGCTGATCGGTGTATGTTGGCATAGTGTAAGGCGGTGATCTAAAGCCTTTTTTTAACCTTCTGGATCTTACTGTGTGAACAGTGTGAGGAGCCACAGGACCTGGTCGTACTGGTAATGTGCTCACCAAAGATTGATGGGATCTGACAGGGGAAAGTTGCCTCTGACCCTGAAAAAATGCAAGGGGCTTTGGTCATAAACCAACAGTGAGCTCATCTCGTTTGGAAGGCATGAGCTTGACCTAAAAGGCTTGTTGTTTTTCCTGGTGATACTAATTCATAATTCTCATAATAACTCTGCAGTGTTATGCAACAGACAGCAGCATTGTGGGGACGTAATGAATGAATGGCTTTTTTGTAAAGAGTGAGACGTGCAGGGTGACCTGGTATGTTCTGAAATAGTTGGTTGTTCATGGCAGTCAAAAGAAACAACCAAGACACACGTCACAATTACTCTGTTTTGGTTGAGTGGATTAGATTTGTTTAACGTCGCATCAGCATCAATGGCTATGGTACCTCAATGCTAGTAAACACATTCATATAGGGGCAAATTGGAGCGACCAGTTAACCTAATGCATGTCTTTGGACTGTGGGAGGAAACTGGAGAACCCAGAGGAAATGTAAGGAGAACATTTAAACCAGACAAGGATTTTGGGTGATAACTAATTTTCATGAATGATTGCTAGAACAGGAGGTTAATAACAATGCATTCTGTTTATTATGCCATCTAATGCAAGTGCGTCTCTTGAACACCAGAGGGTGCAATAACACCTTAAGGAAACCTTATTTCCAGTGTTAATATCCAGTGTCTCGTTTCTTTCTTGTGGTTTCTGTTCTGTTTGCTTGGTGACATTTGTACCTGTACCATTGGACGCTCACATGGATCTCCGGTTTTGCTCGGAAAAGAAGACAAAAACGTTCTGCCATTTATGAAAGCAATGTTGCATTAATAAAATTAATGTACCATGTTTTCGTTGTTTTGGACAACCCAAAAGTCAGTGGAAGAGCAATCGGAGTTCAAACATTGCGCTTCTCATCTTATCTTTGGATATGCCTTCTTTGCAGTGCACAGAGAAAAATCAGATATAGTTGGTTTGGGTGGGAATGGTTTGAGTTGAAGGGAAGGAATGGTTTGAGTTCATTCCTTTGAATGGGAAGGAATGGTTTGAGTTGAAACTTCATTCAGTCTTTGTTTTTCTCTGAGTAATTGTTAGGCAGTGCATTTTTTTTTCACACACAAAATGTGATCGCATCATACATGAACTACCCAATATGTTTTAAAACAAAGCTTTGCAGACAGACTAACTGCCATTCAGAGTCTTAACAAATTCGTTATTTATGGATTGGCAAACAGTGAGTCACTGTTACAAAGATAGCAGCTGTTTGTCTCATTTCTAGTGAAACACAAATGCATTTATGGTTTCTACATGTCGTTCCAACAAAACCTCATGTTCAGATTGTCTCCCAGTACAAACATCCAGCAGGAGTAATTATACCAGTGAATGTGGATTAAGCTCTGTTCCAGCTCTGGCTTTGTGAGGTCGGACTGTAACTATTTTTGTCTTGGTGAACATTGCAGCTGTTTTATTTAAATACATGTTTTTGCAAAGGAATGAAAGATTCCTATTAGAGTTTAGAATAAGAGCTGTGCGTTTCTTTCCTCAGCTCCACAGTTTAGCTGTAGCCTATAGTGTAATCCTTTCAAGTAATATCCGTGTTGCACTTTTTTCTGCTTAGATGCACAAATGTCCAGGATGGTCGTCCACTCTGAGGTCACGCAGCAAGAGTGTGTGCGCGCTGAGGACGCAGAGCAGAGTGTAACCTTCCAGAAGAGCCGCATGGACCAGCAGATGTCGAGCGCTCTGCATGGTAAGATCCTTCTGCATCTTCACCAGCAGTCATTAACAACATTTTCTTTTCATGTTTTTATTCGTATCTGCTCTAGACCAAACCAGGACAGCAATTAAAATATTAAGAATTACTGCGAGTTGTACCATGTGCACTTGTGAATGTGACAAATAAATCTGAATCTAGTTTCCTGGAATTGTTGGGTCTTATGTCCTGTTAGTTCCTTAACTAACTAATTATCCAACTCAGTTAAGGAATAGTCGGATCCGCTGCTTAGAACTGTGTGAAATAAGGTTTATTCCTGAACACTCCCTTTATAAAAAAAATTAAACCAGCAGCTCCAGTGGCTCAGTGATAAGAGCCGACTGCTGGAAACGGCCATTCCTGTGGTGTCTGGGTTCATAGAAGGTGGGATGGTACGTTTTTTGGAATACCGCCCTGGTATCTGGGGTGATCCTGACCAGGATAAAATGGGATGAAACCTTTTTATAGTGACCTAACTATTTACTAAAGTGCTCCTAGAGGAAAAGAGGACAGCAACCCAACATCCCAGATCAGTACCAGTGGCAACATAGAACTCTGGCTTTGCCCTTACTCCAAGCATGGAGGCACAACTCTGGGTGGACCATGGAGAACTGAAGCTTGACCCAGCTCAAACAGCCTGCACATGTCCTGTTGTTGGTTTCCAGGCAAAATGGCACAACAGAGAATGCAGGACCAGATCTCAGTGCTTGTGCCTATATAGGGTTCTCCACATCTGTGGATTACCTGTACCCATGGGTTAGACTGGTGTGTGCACCATCTGTGGATCTCTGGTTCAGTCTATAGTAACGTACATTATGTAATTTTTATGTTTGAAATATTTAGACACTACAGAACTGGTAGTGTTAGAGGAATATCTGATAAAGCGTTTGGGTTCAGTCCCTAATAATGTAAATATCCATAAGCAATGACTTTGCTGTAGAGAAGAGGCTACATGTGTAAGGCATGTTCTGGCAGTTCAAATGACTGCTTCTCTCAGTCTCTTGTGGGGAGAGGCGGAGGTCCTCTGGGGTATTTGGCAGAACAGAGTCTGTACTTAAAATATTTGGGATAACTCTGGGTTTGAGACAGGTTTCTATGCCTTGAAAGAATGTTTTCTTTTCTTTTTTTTGCATTGATCTTTTACGGTAGTTTAAAAAAATGTGAAATGTTTTATTGGAGCTTACTATCTGGTCTTGTGTAGGAGTTTATTGCGGGGGTTCATCAAATATTTATATCAGATAGCAAAGTAACCTGGCTGGGTGCAGCTTGTGGTCATGTTTGATGGAAAATGTTGAGGAAACGTGCTCATTTCCCTGCAATGCCAGTAAAATTGCCTGGTTTCCTTTGCATGCCTTGTGAGATTGTCAAGTATCGACAGCTGGTTCCTATCAGATTATGCTCATGGCTTGCTTGTTTGTGTGTTTTTCTTCAGTTCAGCAAATCATGTTCTTGCCTGCTCCACCTTGTGGCTTAGGGCTGTAGTCAGAATTAAGTCAGCCACTTGTTCAAATCCTGTTTCAAATGTAGTGGACTGCTATCCAGACGATCCAAGGATCGAATCCCAACCTGCCACTATTGGGTAGCTTGGGATTTGAACCCTTTGAAAACACATGCTTGGATTGCGTATGAAATATGTTCAGATTAATAATTTCGTAAATTAAATGTAAATGATACTTAAAGGTATTTATTTATATATATATTTATATATATGTTTTATTTATTTATTTTTTTATTTTTTATTTATTTATATAGAATCTGAGGGATACTCAGTTATGGGATACTTCATTTTGAAATATTCCCTAATTTTTGTGAACAGTATGTATATTTTAATGATTTGTTCTTAAAAAAAAAATCAAATGACTCCAAGCATGCAGATGAAACCTAATTCTTCCTCTTGCTCAAGGGTAATTATCTTATGCAATTCCACTAGTTAAAAACACATTTCAAGAGCATTCTGCACGTGCCAGAGCATGCTCTGACTGTTACTGATGCAAGTGCACATGGTTTAAAGGAGGTCAATTTTAGTATTATTGTTTAAGCAATAAAAGACATTAATGGGAGAAAAGGAAGATTTTTTTTAACTATGGTTGAGAGATCTTTAAGCACTTCTCCACCAATTTGTTTCATAACACTCTTACCTGCTTTGGCTCTCTGACCACCTGTTATCTCCCACCAGCCCCCTGAGATTAGAATTAGTCCTATGCCCACCAGCTGTTGCCTTAGGGCGCTCTGGTTCTTTACAGCGATCTATTGATTATTATTACAACACAAAGCCTTAAGTCTATCTGAAGGATGTAAACACTGTTAGCTGTTGCAACTTAAGTGCAGATGTAACATAATATTAGATTTATAGATTTAATATTGGCCACAGCGGCCTTGTGTGGTTTTTGTGTGTTTTGTTTCACAAAAAGTAAATATTGTGGTTTTATTTCAGGCCTCTTTATGCGCACAGTTTGTTGCCAGCTCTTCCTTATGTACGATTAACGATTAGCTCTGAATACAGTGCTTGTTGAAAACATCTGCCGAAACCTAATGCGTATTTACTATGTTATTTATTGAAAAGTGGGGATTACCGAGAATTTAAAATTGCTACGTGGTCTCTAGAATGTAGGCAGCAGTGATTTTTTGGACACGGCACATAATACAGGTGGCACGCAAAGTGAAATAACGGCAAACACATTGCTTTGGACAACCCTAGCAACATAAACTGGTGAAATGCTTGAATGAATGACTGACTTTTTCTATTTCGCTTTTGTTGTAGGTAGCCAGAGTGCCCTAAAGTCCATAATGAAAAAGAAAGATGGTCACCAGGGGACTAATGGCACTAAGAAAAACCTGCAGTTTGTTGGTGTGAACGGAGGGTAAGTATTGAAAGTAGTTTTCTATCTGTGTGGATACGATTGAATTTAAGTCTGTCGTTCTTTGTTGAGACATCAGATGAGAGAGAGGTGAGTGAGTTGGAACGAGAGGGTGATGGACAGGATCTGCTTTAGAAATAGGAAGGACGAAGTGAGACTTTGTTACTCTTGGCCATTTTAATGTGAGATTGAACTGCTATTTCATTATGAGTCATAGTACAATAATAATTTTTGAAGTGCTTATTCAATATTCCATATTTATTCCACATTATCAGCATAGCCACTGCTTTTACTGCTGTATTTGCATTTATTTTATTGTAACCGGTGTAAATTTTGCAATTTTCCTTTTATCCAAATTCATCCTATTTTAAATCATTAGAGTGTTTATTCTTTGTATAAAGGGGCGCAACTGTAACAAGTGAAATATCCCTCTGGGATTAATAAAGTATTTCTGATTCTGATATTTCCAGATATGAATCAACATCAAGCGAAGACTCCAGCTCTGAGGAGAGCAGCTCATCAGGCTCCGAGGGAGAAGAGGAGGATGCGAACATCCTGGGGAATGTGGAGAGGAGTAAAGAGCGGTTCAGTAATGAAGAAGCAGAAGACGTCAAGATGCACGAGGGAGGTGGCGGACAGGAGGATCAGGAGACTAGAGAGAGGTGAGTAAGTTGGAACGAGAAGGTGATGGACACATGATTTTGCCAGAGCTCCTTACTCATTAACCCTGGGTGTCAAACTTTCATTTCTTTCAACGTTGCAGGTACGAGTTAAGCGAGAAGATGCTGTCTGCGTGCTACGTTCTCAAAACCCACCTAAGTGACTCCAAAGCTGTATCCAGCAAAGACTTGGTGAGTAATTACCACAGCAAAAAAAGGGGATATTTCGTTTTAAAGTAATTTTTTGTGATCGTGATCGATTAGAGCCCGCTGATACACAGTCTCACGTTAACCCACTGTTACACTGGGCGTATCCATCCACCATTTTTAACTTTGTCATTTTGAACTTGCCAGTTTAAGTTATACTAATGCATTGTCATCTGTCTCATCATAGAGGACCTGCTTGAACACGGTGCAGCACGAGTGGTTCCGGGTGTCCAGTCAAAAAACTGCCGTGGCATCCATGGTAGAGGATTACCTAAACGCCTTCCGAAACGTCTCTCCCGCATTGCTGGAGCACGTGGTCAACATGGCTGACGGCAACGGCAACACAGCTTTGCATTACAGCGTCTCCCACTCCAACTTTCATATCGTCAAGAAGCTCCTGGAAGCAGGTAACCACAAGGTGGCACTAAAAAAGAAGCTGTGATAAAAAGACATTGGACAAGTGTAGCTCCTCAATGCTGCTTACACCTACATATATAGTTCAACTGTAGCCAAATATGGTTCTGCTATACCTCATACCCGGTACCAACCCTTTGTTCCCGTGTAAGTGCTAGCAATAACTATGAAATCGTTTGCTGCTCTGCACCTGCAGCTGCCTTTCTGTGCACTGTTTTGAGCGCCTCCAATAAAAAAAATATTTAAATGCAATACACATGGATTTGCTCTGACTTCTTCAAACAAGAGGTTTAAATAGCAGAGGTTGTGATTAAGAAAATGCATGCAGAACAGGTGAGAGGATTCAATACAATTGGTGAATTTGGTCACTGCCAGTAAAGGGTGCAGGGCTGGGTCAAGTAAATAAATAATGATAATAAAAATGACAAATTAACTAGAAACGCTGTTTGTTTCAATTGTTTTAACCTTGGCGTGTTCAAAATGTCCGGTGATCTTTGTCCTAAAAACCAAAGACTTTGTCTCAGGTCATTAAAATTGCTCCTGCTTTGAAACAAAACCAAGAATATCACAACATTATATTTACTAGGGGTGGGAATCTCTAGGCAGCTCATGATTCGATTCGATTACGAATCAGAGGGCAACGATTAACAATGCGTCTCGATTCATTTTTTTTTCAATAGTTTTTTTTTTCTTTACCATGTGTCTACTTGAAACTAATCCAGGATTAATTTAATTCCAATATTTTTTTATGAAATAAAACAAATGGAAGCAATTTGGCATATTCCAAAAACCATATAACTAAATAATCAAATAAATGTCTGCCCTTTTATAGAAATAAATGAGGTCAACATTTCTGAGCATAGAATCAAAATCCTGATGATCAAACAAATAAATTAAATGACGTAGAACACATTCAATCTGCAGAAAGAAGAGTCAAAATGCTGAATTACTTCTTGTAAATAACAGCACTGAACATAGAACATAGGATGCAATATATAATATATAAATAATACCAACGAGGGACAGTACAAATGAGCTCAGTTAGTGATGCTAATGTTAAGTTCTTGTGTAAGAACAGAAGCTGGTCTACATGTTTAGATGCAAGTGTGCTTGATGATCGATTATTGACATTTGTTAATTGATTCAGAATCGTTAACGTTCAAATCTGCCCTGCTATGGGAGATATCATCAGATGGAACGATCAGCCATGCCGAAGATGCTCCCTCTCCCATCTCTTCATAGACTTAATACATTTAAATGTTTT
>JAUZSU010123524.1:0-17816 GCA_034780255.1 Parotocinclus maculicauda | reverse complement strand
CATAGGCCTTGTTGACTCCTCTCCAAATGTAGCGTTTATGGTTGTGGCCAAAAAGTTCAATTTTGGTCTCATCACTCCAACTAATTTTGTTCCAGAAATGTTGAGGTTTGTCTCTGTGCTGTCTGGCATATTGTAAGCGGGATGCTTTTTGGCATTGGTGTAGTAATGGCTTTTTTCTGGCAACCATGCAAACCATTTTTTTCAACTGCCTCCTTATTGTGCATCTTGAAACATAACATAACATAACACTTGTTTTGTCCTGTATGTCAGCTGACGTTATTTGTGGGTTTTTCTTTGCATCACGAGCAATTTTCCTGCCAGTTGTTACTGACATTTTGTTGGTCTACCTGACCTGTCCTTGGTTTCAACAGAACCACTCATTTTCCACTTCTTAATTTTATATATATAATATATATATATATAATTTATAATATATAATTAAATATATAATAACACTGCTAATTGGCATTCTTAATTCCTTGGATATTTTTTTTTATATCCTTTCCTGTTTTATAAAGTTTAACTATCTTCTCCTGCAGATATTTTTACAATTCTTTTGCTTTCCCCATGGCTCGTAATCCAACAACGTCAGTGGCAACACTGGATGAAACATGCAGGGGACTGTCAGGAGTCCATAAACTCACTGACTTTTTATACACACTAATTACAAGCAAGTAGATCACAGGTAAGGACGGTTACTTTTAGTAGTTCTTTAAACCTGCATGTGTCAATTTGTGTGTATGTTATAAACTTTCAAGATATGTAAACTTTTGATCAGGTTATTTGGGTAGTTTTTTTGTTGTCATTATGATTTAAAAAAGGGCAAACACAATTGTTTGCTAATAAATGGCTTCAACTGTATTTGTCTGTGTCTGTGTGTTTGTGTGAGTTTTTTGAGGTGATATAGTCCTTGTAAGCACACCCAAACCTTTCTCAGCCCCCCAAGCTGGGCCAACCGTGTGGCCAACTGCTCTTGGGTTTGCAAAATGGCAGATGTGCATTCCTGTTAGTGTTGTTGCACTAAGCACTAAATCACAAATCAGTTTTAACACTGCTAAATTATTATTGGCCAACAACTCTATTTCCAAACCAGTAATACTATATAATCATGCCAATTATATATGAGATAATATAATATAATAATAAATGACAAGCACTCATCAGACAAATAATAATTTATTTTATAATATTATCTATAAATTATATTATAAAAAATTATATACAGAGAAATCAAGTAAATGCAAATATTGATGCATATGGGATTATACTTATGGTTAGATGATTTCATATAGTCATTCATTTATTATCAAGGGCTAGCATCAATCTAGTATTAATTACTATGTACTAGTATTAATTAAAATCATGCAGTATTTTGGGATTATATTATGATTTTGTTTGCAGTGCTGATTGATGACTGATGCCAGCAGTGTTCTATTGTTTATTTGAAAAGGGATGGGGGTGGGTACTCAGCAGGAGTTTTTTGTTTAATCCTCTCATCTGGAGAGAATGCATAGCCATGATGCTTTCTGTTCCAGGCTTTTAGGCAATCACTCTGATACAGACCAGTATTACTTACCAGGGTCAATCTGCCCATGCCAGCACTGGGAATTTAAACTAATGAGGTAAATGTACAGCAGGACTGCTCATTGGTTGTAGCTGTGGTCATCACATGGAGGGAAAATCCACTAAGAGTGAATATGAGGAACTGATTTGTAATAATTTTTATTCTACAAAACAGGACGTAGAACAGAGTGGAACAAGAAGGGGTGACTCATGTTGTTGAGGAAGATGTGTATGGATGAACAAATGCAGTTCCTGATCCTTTCAGTTTTCCTCATGTCCTAGAGGCAGGATGGTGCAGGAAGCAAAGACCTGTTATCAATAGGCCTTGTGCCATATGGTGTCCTTAGACAGCTGTTTGGTCTTGGGCATGGTGGAGAGGTTGTAGTGTGATTGAGTTTGTGGACAGGTGTCTTTTATACAGGTAACGAGATAATGAGTGTAGAATAGGAGGCGTCTTAAACAAAAACTAATAGGTCTGTGAAAGCCAACATTTTTGCTGGTTGGTAGGTGATCAAATAATTATTTCATGCAATAAAGTGGAAGTTAATTATTTAAAAATTATAAAGTGTGATTTTCTGCATTTTTTAGATTCTGTCTGTCACAGTTGAAAATTACAGACCTCTCCATTCTTTTTAGGTCGAAAAACTTGCGAAATTAATTCAAATATGCTGAAAAAGTTTATTTATTTCAGTAATTCCATTCAAAACGTGAAACTTGTATATTATATTCATTTATTACACACAGACTGATATATTTCAAATATTTATTTGATTATTATAACTGACAACTAATGAAAATCCCAAATTCAGGATCTCAGAAAATTTGAAAATTGTTAAAAACACCTGCAAAGGCCTTTAAATGGTCTTTCAGTCTAGTTCTGTAGGCTACATAATCATGGGGAAGATGCTGACTTGACAGTTATCCAAAAGACGACCATTTACACCTTGCACAAGGAGGGCAAGGCACAAAAGGTCATTGTAAAAGAGTCTGGCTGTTCAGAGAGCTCTATTTGGACATAGATAGAGAAGTAAACGGAAGGAAAAGATGTGGTAGAAAATGGTGTACACGCAATATGGATAACCACACCCTGGAGAGGATTGTGAAACAAGACCCATTGAAAAATGTGAGGGAGAGTGGACTGTAGCTGGAGTCAAGAACCACCACACACAGACGTATGTAAGACATGGGTTTTAGCTGTTGCATTCCTTGTGTCAAGCCACTCTGGAACAACAGAAGGCGTCAGAAGTGTCTCACCTGGTCTAAAGACAAAAGAACTGGACTGCTGCTGAGTGGTCCAAAGTTATGTTCTCTGATGAAAGTAAATTTTGCATTTCTTTTGGAAATCAAGGTCCCAGAGTCTGGAGGAAGAGAGGAGAGGCACAGAATCCACGTTGCATGAGGTCCAGTGTAAATTTTCCACAGTCGGTGATGGTTTGGGGTGCCATATCATCTGCTGGTGTTGGTCCGTTTGTGTTTTCTGAGGTCCTAGGTCAATGCAGTCGTCTATCAGGAAGTTTTAGAGCACTTCATGCTTCCTGCTGCAGACCAACTTTATGGAGATGCAGATTTCATTTTCCAACAGAACTTGGCACCTGCACATAGTGCCAAAGCTATCAGTACCTAGTTTAAGGACCATAATATACCTGTTCTTAGTTGGCCAGCAAACTTGCCTGACCTTAACCCCATAGAAAAATCTATGGGGTATGATGAAGAGGAAGATGCAATATGCCAGACCCAACAATTCAGAAGAGCTGAAGGCCACTATTAGAGCAACCTGGGCTCTCAGAACACCTGAGCAGTGCCACAGACTGATCAACTTCATGCCGCTTGGTTTGCTGCAGTAATCCAGGCCAAAGGAGCCCCAACTAAATATTGAGTGCTGTACATGCTCATCCTTTTCATGTTCATACTTTTCATTCAACCAACATTTCTAAAAATCATTTTTTTTTGTATTGGTCTTAAGTAATATTAACATTTTCTGAGATACAGAATGTGGGGTTATCAGTAATAATCATCAAAATTTTAATAAATAAACGTTTGAAATATATCAGCCTGTGTGTAATGAAATAATATAATATACAAGTTTCACTTTTTGAATGGAATTACTGAAATAAATAAGCTTTTGTTATGATATTCTAATTGTATGACCAGCACCTGTATATACAGGGTGAGTCAAAAGTCACTTCCACATTTGCAAGTAACAACGTGCAAGACAGTTACTGGTATGTATGTATGTAAAGTCAAAAGGTGGAAATACGGTTCAATACGGAAGTACATAGTTCAATACAGTCAATTTAATTTAAGGAAGCATCTGCAGACAGTTCACATGAGTGCTAAGTGTTAAGACTGTATTTAGCATACTACAAATGTTTCTTATATTCAAGATGTTTATTTCTGTTTTGTGTTTCCCAAGCACAGTACAGATTACCTAGTGTGAGAATGCTCTTAAGTCTCCATGGGTCCTAAAATGATTAGTTTTATGAACCAACCAGAATCAGTTATCCAGAAAACAGTAAGCAGTTAGCTTAGCAGCTATGCTAGTGCCCTTCAGTTCATCATTAGAGATGTTTTGCTTTTATTTTCACTTGCAGTCCATTACAATCCATTAGATTTTTAATACTTTATTATACCTTACAATTTTAGCGTATCTTCTAATATTTAAGGCCAATCCTAAATCAAACAAATCTAGCAAACCTAGAGCAACAGTGGAAAGGAAAAATTTCCAAAACATATAAGGAAGAAACTATGGGAGGACCAAGACTCCAAAGGAACCCATCCTCCTGGCTTAGATGATATACATAAGAATTAAACAAATTAATGTAGTCAAATAAGTCTGATATAATAGTTACTAAACAGAAACGGAGTCATTATTAACAGATTAATTAAATATGGAATATTGGAATCATTTAGTCCAGTGTACAAAGTCACTGAAGGATCCGGTGTCCTTAATTTAGGGGGTGGGGGGTTGAGGATGGAGGGATTACTGACCTCCGCTGTGACACAGGTGTGGGGCTGATGCAGAGGAATATCTTGGTATCTGAGGCTGGAACTGGTATCGGAACACAAGCTCAAAGAAGAAAGAGAAAATGTTTTTAGTTGCTGTTAAGAGCACAGAGAATCTTACCAACCACTGATGCCATGTGTAGCATGAAACTCCAGCAGCACTAGCTATATTCCCTAGAAAGGGAAGAACCAGAAGGTAACACAGACAAGAGGGCTCACATGAGACATCAGCAACTTTTCTCCCCAGCAAACACAAAGGCAAGAAGACAGCAACCGATTGTCCAAGATCACGAGATCACAACATCCCAGATCACCATTGATCTAAGAGTTCACTTAGATAATATGGGATAATGTGGTGCCAGGTCTAGTGGAGTTTTATATGTTACAAGAAGTATTTTGTAATTATGCGAAATTTAAATGGTAACCAGTGTAGAGACGACAAAACAGGATTGATATGATCAATGTTTTTAGTTCTAGTTAGCAAAAGGGTTGTGCCAGGTTGGGTAGTAAGGGGAATTGGAAAGGTTACTAAGTGATGGTCAGAGGTGTGAAGTGGTATAACCAAGTGCTTGGAGGAGAAGGTCATGTGAAAACAAGGTCCAGGATGTTCCCTCCCTTCACTCTCTTGACTGGTTAAAATGTAGACTTTTTTTAACTAAAATTTTATTACATATTTCATTTATTTGCAATTGACCAAAGTAATCCGTTGTCCATTTTGCTTTTGTTCTCCTGTAACACTTGAAGCATTTGATTGGACATAATAGAACCTTTAAACCTGACAGAAATAGTCAGAATCCTACCTCTGATCATAATAAATGTGGTTGTGTGTTTGTGAGTTACATTAATGAACCTTCCATTCAATAGTTTCAGCCATTGGCTGCTATTCCTTTAACATTATATACTGTTGCTCACTAAATGTGTAATGTAATATCTATAATAAAAATTGGGTCTAAAAATAGACGTGTAATTCTACATAATCTAAAGATATTTCTACTTTTTTCTGCAGCATGGTTCTCTGTCTGCCAGCCGCTCAGATAAGGGTTCATCCTGGTCAAATCGCTCACTGGGAGCTCGCTGCCGCAACTCTATCGCCTCTTGCTCAGACGAGCTTCCACACATTGGTAACTACCGGCTGCTCAAAACCATCGGCAAGGGCAACTTTGCCAAAGTGAAGCTGGCACGCCACATTCTGACCGGTAGAGAGGTAAGTCCAAAGTACTAGGACGCATTTGAGATTAAAAACTGTCTGCTATCGTCTATAACAGACACGTTCGAGTCCGGTTTTATAGGGACCTTCTTCTTGCTTTAATATAAAACTGCTGTTTGGTTAATCATAAAGAGTGTGGCGGATTGGCATCCATGCAGCTTTTATATCGTTCTGTTTCAGTATAACAGAATAATGGCTCTTATAAATATTTGGGGTGATGTCTCTGTGAAAACTAATTTAAAAGGGACAGCCGATCCATATTTAAGGAAATTTAAGACATGGCAGAACGTGGCCGTAAGCCGACGTGACTATGTTAATGAAAAATAAAAAGCTTAAAAGAGAAGTTTAAAGAAACAAAGGCCACAAACCAGAGAAGTGACTCATACCTAAATGGCACAAACAATATCAGTAAAATGTGACTTTTTATATGCAAGGCAGATTTAAATGCAGAGTTACAGATTGTTTAAGCCACTTAAACACTTGCTGGTGCTTATGTTATTTCAGGTTGCAATAAAGATCATTGACAAAACCATACTCAACTCAAGCAGCCTACAAAAGGTAAGACACACTTCATCAGAAGTATTTGTTTGTATGCATTTTCCACTGTCTGCCCAGTCATGGTGAACCTTTTGCTGCATTCATAAAGAGTTGCTAAGAGTTTCTCCTAGTAACACGAATTCTGACTCACAGACCTGTGACTTTTTTTTTTTTAAGAAGCCTCCTATTCTGCACTCATTACATGTATAAAAGACACCTGTCCACACACTCAGTCAATCACACTCCAACCTCTCCACTATGCCCAAGATCAAGGAGAGCAGGGACTACAGTCTCAAAGATGGCTGTTAGTAACACACTACACCAAAATCCTGTAGGGCACAAAAGGTCCCCCTGCTCACTCCAGTAAATGTCCAGCTCACCAGTGACCATCTGGATGATCCAGAGGAGGCATGGGAGATGGTCATGTGGTCAGATGAGAACAAAATAGAACTTTTTGGTATAAACTCCCAACTGTGAAGCATGTGGGTGGTATAATTTTTTTTTGGGTGCTGTCCTGATTTTGTCCAGCAACCTCCTTCCCTCAGTAAGAGCGTTGAAGATGGATTATGGCTGGGTCTGCCAGTATGACAATGACCTAAAACACACAGCCAGGGCAACCAGGGATTGGCTCCTTAAAAAGCATTTCAGTGTCCTGGAGGGACCTAGCCAGTCCCCAGACCTGAACCCAAATAAAAAATCTTTGAAGGGAGCTGAAACTCAGTAATTCCTAGCAACAGCCCCAAAACCTGAAACATGTGGAGAACATTTATATCGAGGAGTAGTGCAAAATTTGTCAAGAACTACAGGAACCGTTTGAACTCTGTAATTGCAAACAAAGGTTTCTGTACCAAATATAAAGTTCTGTATGTCTGTTGTATCAAAAATCTTGCGAAATCAGCAGTGTATCAAATACTTATTTTCTCCACTGTACATGCATTTACCATAAAATAGTTGTTAGCACCAGACAGGGTAATTTGGGTATTTCTAACTATGTCTAATTTCTTAGGTTACTCATACACAACAGTTACACCAAGTTTAGTCAGAAACCTATAGCATCCAGTGAGCTTCAGTTCTGTTTGAATAGAGAAGCCAGAGGATGGTGACAGACTTGTTTAAACTGCAGTAGCTAGAAAATAATAGTGATGATCGCAAAAAGGATCAGTGACCTTCCTGGTTCCTACAACTGATACTACTAACAGGATATTCCCTGCATGAATATGCAACTGACAAATGTGCAGCAATTGTACTGAACTTTTAAAGAGCTCCTACTGCCATGGATACTGTTACAAAATAATACTAATACACATTCACTTCGTGTAGTTAAGTTCCAGAAGTAAAGGCTATGTATATCTGGTTGATTCTTGTGATTATGTGGGATTGGGATGGTGAACTGAGGTGTAGGTTAGTACTGATGCCAGGTGATCTGTTCTGGACTGCATTCACATTACTGCTTTCTTGTCAAGTCAAATATATTTATATAGTGCTTTTTACAATTAAGCATTGTCTTAAATCAGCTTTACAGTATTATATTATATTACATTTCATTACATTACATTATCTAAAAGGCCAATACCAAATTGAGCAAGCCTAGGGCGACTCCCTGAATATAGGAAGACGTCTTGGGAGGACCAAGACTCAAAAAGTGACCCAATTGAAATAATGCAGTTGGAGTAATAGTAAAATAATCAAGTAAATAATACAATTTAAATTAATAATAACATTTTATTTAAATAACAACATAAATTTAAGATAATAAGTCCACAGAGGTAAGTTATTCGAGGCACATCGTCTCCTATTAACTAAATGATGGAGGGAGTTACTGCACTCTGGTGTGGCTTGGGCATGGTGGGACTGGGTTCTGTTGATAAAGACCAGTGATGCTGAGGTACTGGTACTGGTAACACAGCCAAGAGGCAAGAGCCAACCTGAGCCATGCGTCATAGTCTAAATCTGTCTAATAGTCTAAGCCTGAGTAAATAAGAAAGTTTTTAGCCTAGACTTAAATATGTGTAGAGTGTCTGAATTTCTAACTAAAGTGGGAAGTTTATTCCATAGTTGGGGGACCAAGTATGAAAGAGCTTTTCCCTCTGGTGAGACTTTTTGAATTCTAGGATTATAAGACTCTAAAAGTTCACTCAAATAATGTGGAGCCAGACCATGTAGAGTTTTATATGCTACAAGAAGTATTTTATAATCAGTGCGAAAATTAACTGGTAACCAGTGTAGAGACGACAGAACAGGACTGATATGATCAAATTTTCTAGTTCTAGTTAGAACTCGAGTTTCTGCATTCTGCACTAGTTGTAGTTTATATAAGAAAGTAATTCTTGTGATGTTGTTAATGTGCACATCAATGGAGAGATCTGAATCAAACGTAACACCTATGTTTTTTGGGGTTTTTTTTTTTTACAGCTGTACTGGTCGTTAGCGAACAGCCATTTAGATTTAGGATAGAAGTAGCCATTCTGTCTCTCACAGTTTTGGGTCCAACTAATAACACACCAGTTTTATCTGTGTTAAATAAAAGGAAATTAAATTAAATCAAATTATTTACTTCCTCAACACTTCTTTATTTTACTGATTGTACAGCTGTGTAACATCTGCATAGCAGTGAAAACTAATACCATGCTCACGAATAATCGAGCCTAAAGGTAGCATATACAGGGAGAATAACAGTGGGCCAAGCACAGACCCCTGAGGGACACCGTACTTCACTCTTGAGAGCTTAGAGCTTTAATTATTTACATAAACAAATTGGTACCGGTCGGCCAGATAGGATTTAAACCAGGAAAGTGCCAGTCCCTTAATAAATATTATGTTTTGTAGCCTATTTAGTAAGATCTCATGATCTATAGTGTCAAATGCTGCACTTAAATCTAATAGAACAAGAAAAGAAACGTGTCCATTATCTGACGATATTAATAGATCAGTAAGTACCCTAATTAATGCTGTTTCAGTACTATGATGAGTCCTGAATCCTGACTGAAATGTTTCATAGATAACATTATTTTGGAGGTAACTACAGAGCTGCTGATAAACAGCATTTTCTAAAATTTTGGAGAGGAACGGTCTATAAGGTATATTGAGGTCTATAATTAGACAGAACACAGGGGTCAAGGTTGGCTTTTTTAATCAGAGGTTTTATTACAGCACATTTAAAGAATTTTGGCACATAACCACAGGTAAGGGATGAGTTTATGATAACAATTCCATCATTCCACCATTCCATCCATCCATCCTACTCTGGTAGGACAACCTGTCTGTCAGTCTACCCATCCATTCTGATTCAGGAATTACCAACTGAGCAACAGCCCATCTATAAATTTAACCCCCAAACCACAAGACTCTCGTATTTATCTGATTATTCTGCCTTTCCTTTAATGTTCACCAGCCTGTATATTGATCTATCTGACAAAAGTATTTTGTTTTAAGTCATTCCGACAAAAAACGCTAGAGATGTCAGAGAACAGCAGAAACTATTGCTGCAGAGCTTCTCTGAAACTTTATACGTTTCCATCACTTGTCTTTTTGGACCACATTTGATGAGGAACTGCTTTGCTGGATGCTGAGTGCAGCAGGGATCAGATTTTGCTGTCTTTTGTTGTGTTTCATCCAGCCCAAGCCCACTGTGTATTCATTAGTCATTGGACTTTCAGTGAGTGGTTCTGGATTGTGATCTTTCGAGGTCTTCAAAAAAAATGAACAGGGACGGAGTGTCATGACTTTTTAAAATTGAAGTTGCCGTGCCCTTTTGACAGTTCCATGTCTTGTGAAGTGGAGATTGTACAGACAAAGGAAGCCACAGCAAAATAAAGCACAAGTGTTTCTAGAGAAGATAAGACACTCAATCCATGCCTCTGAACTGCAATCGTCAAATTGCTCCCGTGGCAGCTTTCTACGAGTCTTTGCCCATTCCCTGTGGAAAAGCCTCCCTCATTCAACATTAGACCAGTCAAACACAATGCACCGTTCTTCTCATCGTGCTCCATGTTTGCTGATTATGTAAGCTGTTTTGAGCAGAAAGAACATCGGATATGACACACACCTGAATGTGTGACACACAAGTACCATGTGTAGCATTTATCACAGAAAAATGCCTGAGTGTGAGGTGTCAGTCTCAGTCTCTCTCAGTTTTCGTAGTAAGGAACAGGGTTGAGCGTAGAGGTGGAAGGTTGGAAATGGAACTGCCCAAAATCCAAGCCATGTCATTCTGCCAGAGTGAGTGGGAAATTTGGAGCCAGAGATGAGATGGCTAGTGTGTGTGCGTGTGTGTGTGTGTGTGTGTGTGTGTGTGTGTGTGTTTTGGGGAAGGGGTTGAGTATATTTATGATAATAAATGCGTAAAAAAGTAAGACAAGGCATCCCTGAAAGCAAACGTTGAGTAAAAAATAACACTTTAGACTTAAGACAAAGCATTCTTATAAAACCAGTAAACATGCTTGTAAGAAGCTTGTGCATTATGATGAAAGTGAGAGAAAAAGTTCCAGTCCATGGGTCATATGAAATGCCCACATAATTTATTTAAGAAAATCACTAAAATTATTTCTATATTTATTTTCTTCATCCATTTAAATATATTTTATGTTATATTTTTGCCTGGAAGTCAAAGGGATAAAGGTTTGAACTGTCCAATTAAAAATGTTATATCGAGAATAGATGCACTGATCCTGTCAAATTACAACTTACAAAAATGGAAACCACTAGTTATGTGCAAGACCCGTTAAATGTAAGCACTCAAATTATTAGATTTGGATTTATTTTTTGCCATTTCTATCCCAAACTGAAGGCTCGAACAGTCGAGGTTCAGTAATTTCACTAGTAATTTCCACTTTTTGAAGAACTGCTCTCATCTTAATGAGAGAACTCTGTGATAGAACGCTTACACTTACATTCCTCTGGTTAATTGCTGGAGCTTCTGGAAACCTAAACTCACCTGCAGCGTGACTCTGAATCAGAACTGTACGATAAAATATAAGCAATTACTCATGCTAATAAAGGTGTGACACCCATTTTATCCATCGTCATACTTCACTATAAGCGAGTCCTCTATTAAAACTTTGTGCAGTTAAATTGCCTGGAGCGGCCCATGAGCAGTATTAATATTTTGAATTAAAAAACCAAAAGAATTATTGCACGTGGCACCCAGAAGCGCTGCACTTCACAAGAAACGATGATCACATAATTTCAGCCAAGTCAATGTTGGACGTGACCCGATAATGTTTGATGTTGCTGTGCTGTAATGTTCCTAAATCACCGAAATGTAGTTGTTGTAACCAATCCAGAAAACATTTTATATAAGCATCCAATTACACAACTTCTCTTTCTTTGATTACTTTTGGGATGATGTTTATGAAGGTGGAAATAACTACCCCAGAAGCATTGCTTTTAGACATTACCATAGGGCATTAAAATTCCACCAAGACGCTCTGCAAAAAGACACATTTGTCTGTCTTTCTATGGATTGATACAAGCTGTCATTTCATCCATATACAAACAAATCCAAGCATCCAAGCATCTTTCTAAATGACCATTCATCCATCCTTTTAACACCCTATACATAAAAAACATGTATCCACCCAGCTATACATCCACCTTTCTACTTTTCTAATGAACTTGCCAATTATTCACCCATTTATTTATCTAACTAACTATTTAACAACCTGTTAATTCATCCATTTGTTCACCATAACATCTTACCATAATAGTAGACACCCAGAGCGACTTACAGTTCATACAGTCTTACAATCCAAGCTTTCATGGGTTAAGGGTCTTGCTCAGGGACCCAGCTACAGGGACTCTAGTCCAGTACCTTAACCACTAGGCCACCACGGTCCCAAAGCTAATACTTTGGTAAATTAAAACTTAAACCAAGTGGGCAGCATGGTGGTTTGGTGAATAGCACTATTGCCACACAGTGAGAAGGTCCTTGCTATGCAGAGCAGCAAGATTATCCAAAATAATTTTTAAATAAATGATTCCAAATGGCTCAAAACTAAACTTAATAATATTTAATAATGAATTAAATCATGAACCCATATTTAATCAAAACAACAGTTATAAGCAACTCTTTGTATCACTATCTCTGCTTTTTAATCCAACAAACTGTAGCTTCACCATTTTGGAGAGCAGTTCTTCTTACTCACGCCACTGCAGGACTGAATTTAAAAATACATCTATAATTATCTAGTGTTTAGTATGGCTGTTATATTCACTACAGAAGTATGAATTGTTATGTTTGCTGTCTTTATTTTTCATTCATTTTATTCAACTCTTTATTTCTCAGTCTCTGCTGAGCCGGTGCACCGGCGTCTGCTCTGTCTCGGGACATATAAATGTTAAAACATTTAAGAAATTAATCCATCTCTATCCATCCATTCATCTGCCTATTTGAGCACACACTGTTCTCATTCTTGTTAGCCAATCACAGTTATCATTTCCCATAGTTACTAGTTTAAATGAATTATTAATACAAATACCGTCCACTAGAATCTTTTGCATTGATTTTAGTCCAAATTTGGACTTGCCATGCTGGGGGTTAAGTAGCTATTGTACCTGTAAAAGCAATATGATTCGATTACACTCTGTTAATTTGGTTTCCATTTCTATTTTGTGACCCATTAAGGGCTGGATTGAATCAGATCAGTGATAGGAGACAGTCGTAAAGGGCCACTTTAATCGCTTTGCCATCGTGCAATGGACTGCACTGAATCTCATTATTAACTCTTGGAGAAGCAAAGATAGTTTGCATGCTATTTGTGTGTTTAATGTTTTGGGAGCGTTGTGGCATCAGTTTAAAGTAATCAAGCAGCAATCAAAAATCATTCCTGACCTCAATCTTACAGACACACATCACAGACTGGCAACATTCCCATGAAGCAGCCCAGCCCTGTTTTGATTACCCTTATATCCTCATGAGGACTCAACTGCTTTTACATCCCGAACAAAAAATAACACAACGTCCCAGCGGAGAAACCTCAGCTCCTTTGTAGCAAAGTTACTAGAGTGGAAAGTAATTAATTGTATCATTAACATCTGCTTTGTAATTACGAGGTGTGCTCAATGGCGACGTCTCCGTTGACTCCAGCGAATTTCCACTCAGGAGGTCTGAAAAGCCGCATTTCTGTTGGTGGGTTCCCAGCAGAGCATGCTGATCCAGTTATCGCCATCATGGTGGGAGGCTGCGTTTTACAATGTGTTATTAGTTTCCCCGGCTGAATTGATATTAGGCCCCTTATATAGAGCATCTGCTCCCTGGTGCTCAATCACTTTGTCCCAAAACTTGCTATTCTACCAATGTGCTCTTTATAGCGTTGTGATTTCAGGGGATCTGAGCAAAAGAATGAAAGCGGCATTACCTCTGTGACTCGCCTAGTCTTTTCTTGTCCAAAGCACAAATAAGTTCCTGTTATCCAGATCTGTGGGGAAGATCCTCAGGAAGGGGGTCTAGAAACAGGGTTTGATAAAACAGTCACATTTCACACCGTGACATTGATCTAAAAGTCAGCATGGTGTCATAAACGTGCACTTTTCTGCACCATCCACATCATTTACACTCCACCAGCATACAAATGAACCTGTGTTCAAAGTAAACGGGTTGCTTACCAGCTGGTATGTGACAGTCTGATAGATATAGCAGATGGGTGTGTCCAGTGAATTTTGGACTGTTGTATTTATTCATTCCTTTTTTTTAAATTTTGTGTTATTTGTACTCAATGACAAAATATAACGCACCCAGATATAAAAGTCGGATTGCTGCTTTCGTTCGCAGTGATGTCATGAATGAGAAAACTGTTGTGTTACAGACTAGGACTATGAATTCAGGTTCTAATAGTTACCCACCATTACATAACCCAATACACCTCCCCTCCCAAAGTGTTATTAAATGTAAATGTTAAAAATGTAAAGAATGCACCAACGCATTAATTGTGACTTTCACATTTCAAATGAAATTACACCCTTTACAAAGTTATTAGGACCAAATAAGTTTAAGTTTAAAAAAGAAATGCAACAACATATCGCCAGGCCAGTTGGTGAACTGTCAAATTTTTTTATTCCTGACCAAACTGTGGATTTGTAAACATCTCACAGAACTCCACAGACAAACTGTCAGAAAGATGCAAACATATTTTTAAAGTACTGGAATATGTTTGCAAACTAAATTGATTGCAAATCATCAAAGAGGATCCAACTGTTGTATTTTTGTGTAAATAAAAAGTGAATTTACCAATGCAATAAGAGATCCCGGAGATGCATGTACTGCATTTATTAATATGTCACGTTTAGGGACTGTGCAGCCAACAAAAGCACACAACACAAAGTGAAGAGAGCAAACACACACACACATGCACACACACACACACCCACACACACACGCACGCACCCAAGCACTCACATGCATGCACTCAGGAAACCCGAAACGTCATCTAGCTGATCCCACAAGCAAAAAAAACCCCACAACATTAAAGGCCCAACTCTGTATCCATAGCAACAGGATCTCCCTTGGCACTGATTTGACCGTGATGTGAGAGAACAAAGAGAACACACTCATACTCACATCACACTCACACACAATCACAGTATTGTATAAATATGACTCCACACTTCCACATGTATCTCTATCATTCAGCTTATACAATTCATTATGGGCCATCCCCTCAACAGTGCTAGCTGTTAGCTCATGTGTGACTAACTTAGCGAGCTACTGCTAGCTACCACTGGCTACTGCTAGCTACCACTGGCTACTGCTAGCTACCACTGGCTACTGCTAGTTTAACTTCTTATTTAACTAATACCAATATAACTAATTATATTCTTTTGTAGTCATTTCTACTGTTTATAACAAAACATCTCAAACCAAGCTCTATTTATAAAAAGCATCCAATCCATCAAACTGTCTTTCTATAAAGTTCAGAACCCAACCTCTTTTTGTACAGGGTGAGTCAAAAGACGCAGGACACCCTTTTATTTCAGGAACAAAAGATATAATGAATTCTCATAACTGAATTCTCCTGTATGTAATGGGTGAGGGGGGCCTGTCTTTTAGGCTAGGTCCGGAACATGGCCGTTACCTTGAAATTGTTTTCCAATGGGAATATGTAGCATGATGTAGCACTGGGTCATGTAGCATTCCAGACCAGACCAGTTTTACAATATCTCTTGTGGAGTAAAAAATATCAACACAAAGTTCCAAAGTTTTGTTGTTCATCACAGGTAACTGAAGATGGAAATGATGATTCTGATGTCCTGGGAACAACGTATCATAGCAACAGACTTTCAACAACCAAGTTTTAGAACACACACACACACACACACACACACAGGAAACCCAAACTGTTATCTAGCTGATTCCACAATCCGACAAGCATAAACCCTTAAGCGCTCAGCTCAGGATCCATAGCAACAGGATCAGTTAACTCAGTCTTTTTCATTAATACAGATATTTTATTTTTTATATTTATATTCCTGGGGTTCCCTTACCTCAGGTTTTAAAAATTAGCTCTGCTCTGGGCTAGTATAAGCTCGCTAATATAGTAATAATAACAACAAACAATTAAACAAAAAGTAAAACTGCTTCCTTTCCTACTCAGATAACAACAAAATTGTAAAACAGCTGATCTGTTATATGAAACGACAATCCTACCAAAACACACACACACACACACACACACACACACACACACACACATATAGACACAAAAACACACGAATGGACGTCAATAAAAGTGAAATATCGATGCCTCCTGGACTGTAAATCCCATTTGGGGCAACGATGCGGAAGCAAGATCATGAGCTTATTGCATTAAACAGAAAGGTAATTTAGTATGACCTTATCAGCCTCTTTTTCACTATCTCTCTGTCTCGCTGCTACCCCACGTATGCCCCCCCCAAAAAAAACCTCTATCTGATGGTACAGTCATTTAAAAAAACAGCAGCTTGGCTTGTGGTCTTCAGATATAAGTGTGTATTAAACAGCTTCCTCTTTGGCTGGTTAGCACTGTTAGGAGCTAAGAGAAATATAATGTTTGGTCGATGGAATATTGTTTAGTGATATTTAAAAACTTTAAGTAGATCTCCATTTGGGTCTCATTTTTCTTTAGATTGCACTGGATGCCAGAAATGTGTTAAACAAACATTTAATGCACAGTCTGTAGTTTTAATGCAGGCAGGGATTTAGCACTGTCTCTGGTATAAATATGCTAAGACTCCTGGAGCCTAAGGAGCACCAGTCCATTTCAGGGTTCTGTAAACACACCGGCCAATCTTCAGTTTTTTAAGCACCGCTCGGGATTTAAATCCAGGCCCTCAGGAACGGCCATTTCCAGCAGCTGGCTTTTACGACTAAGCCAGCAGGGCTTTTATAATGACTGGGAATATCTAAATTAAATAACAAACTGACACAAGAACAATACATAAGCAATATTAATTCACTGTCAAAAATATAGAAATAAAGCAAACAAGAAATATCTAAAAACAAAAAAAAAATTATTTCAAGATATTTCGACTTGTTTTAAATATTACCTGATGGTCCTGATGCTGTAAATGTAAAATATAAAAGGGAGGAAGTCAAGCAGGCAGTAAGCCTGCCACAGTATCATTCTCCACCACAAGCTCTAACACAGCCTAGCCTGCAGCATGGTGCATCTTAGAGTAGCTGAGTTCCAGTCTGGAACTTCAAGAACTCATTGATATGTTTGAGAACGCTTCTCAGCATAGCTTTGACGTCCACCTACAAATCAACTACAATTGCACACAAGCCCTCATACCAAGACAAGTGGTGCCAGGTAAAGAAAATCAACCGTTTGCACAGATACCAGACTTAGGGTGGAGTGTGGTCAGCTAAGATAATCCATGCCTGAAGGTCAACAAGCTATACAGATTTAAGTCCATTTCTTGATGGCCAAGGTATCCTTAGAGTAAGAGGCCACTTAACTTGTGCTGCTTTACATCCAGATGTTAAACATCCAGCAGTCCTTCCAAAGGAGAGTCATGTGGCAAGCACTATCATGAGAGAGTGCTCCATCAGGGACGAAGAATGACCATGAAAACACTCCACTCCAATGGCATATGGATACTAGGCTACAGAAAAGCAGTATCTCTCCATGTCTACAAGTACACAACGTGCAGGAGGTTCAAAAGAAGCCCAGAACAGCAAAGGATGGCAGATCTTCCAGAGAACAGAATGGAAACCACATCTCCAGTCACCTACTGAGGAATGGATTGTTTCTTTCTTCTATCTTTATCTCCATCAAGGTGCAGTCTGCTGACTATACCTGGGAATCCAATGATCTAAAGTTAACGTTTGTTTAGTTTTCTGTTTCATTCTTAGTAATGTAGAGTAAAAAAAATCATAAATCTTGGTGGGAGTGTGACTGCCTACTTGGGCAGTGCTTATTTTTAGTGGAACACTTTTTGTTTGGTTCCTACCCCTTAAGGGGCAGCACGGTGGCTCGGTGGGTAGCACCGCTGCCTCACAATAAGAAGGTCCCGGGTTCAATCCCAGGGTGGA
>JAUZSU010123514.1:0-17817 GCA_034780255.1 Parotocinclus maculicauda | reverse complement strand
AATTTGTCATTTTAGTTTTCTTAAAATCTCGTCTCGTCTCGTTCTCGTGAACCCAATATCGTGTCTCGTCTCGTCTCGTGAGCGGAGTGTATCGTCACATGCCTAGTAGCCCATATAGTAGTGAGTTGCAGTAGTCCAATCAAGAAGGTACAAAAACATGAACCAGCGACGTAGCCGTAATGGACAGTAGGGGGCAGATACGAGTGATATTACAGAGAAAAAAAGGCAAATTGAGCCTAAGATTTAATATGTGGTTCAAATCAAAGTGCAGGATCAAACAAAGCACAGAGATTACTGACAGTAGCTAAAGGTGAGACTTTTATATTATTTATTGAGAGAGTTGAATCTGACAAAGTTGTGACTGGTTTTTAAACCAGCAATAATAAACTCTTCTGAGTGTTCAGTGATAGAAAATTAGAACTGAGCCAGGAGGTTAATTTCATAATGAATTCGGTAAGGTTATCGGGCGAAAAGGTCTAAAACTCAGATAAACCTGAGTGTTATCAGCATAACAATGAAATTTTAGCCTGAAGCTACAAGGAATATTGCCTACAGGGAGAATGTAAATAATGAAGAGAAAAGGACCGAGAACAGAACCCTAAGGGACACCATGCTTCATTAAAACAGTATTAGATAAATAGTACTGTGATTTTGCACAGTACTATTTATCTACTGCAGATGTTTTTTTTTATATTCTGTATTTACTGTCTATTACTAGTACACTATGTAAATATAAATATACCGTATATTGCACTTCTGGTTAGCTGCATTTCATTAGCTCTGTACTTGTACTCTGCACAATAACAATAAAGTTAAATCTAATCCAATCTAATCTAAAAAATTGATTACCAAATGATATAATCTGGTGCCTCCCGCTCAGATATTAACAAAACCAGGATAGTACGGACCCTGAAAGTTTAATCTCTGAAAGTCGAGCCAGGGGAATGCTCACCGTATTGAAGCTTAGCTACACACAGAAGAGCAGATTCAGTGCTATGCTTAGGACGGAAACCAGATTGAAATTTTTCAAACAGGTTATTTGAGGACATGAATTCCAGAAGCTGAGCGGATACCATTTTTCAAGTACTTTCGAGAAAGTTGCTCAGGAAAGCTGAACGTTGCTCAGGACGGATTTGTCCACACCCTGTTTCTTAAGAACCGGAGTAATAGCGACAGATTTCAACAAAACTGGAAGACTGCTAGAAGAAAGTGACAGATTTAGCAGATGACAGACAGGGTCGGATAGAATAGATACACAACACTTTATGAGCGAGGTAGAAACAGGATCAAGCTGAGAGTAAAAAGAATTCAAATTAGTTCTAATTTAGCAACACTGGCAGAATTGGTCAGAGTGAGAGACGAGAGCTGGTGCAGTGGAGACGAGATAGGAGGGAAATATTGAATTATTGCAATTAAACAATTGAAGAATGTGCCAGTTTTGATAGATGGCTGACACCTTGTCACCAAAAACACTAAGAAAAGCTGTACATGATACAGGTGAAGCCATCAACTCTGACGGTGGGCAGAGGAGCTGGTTCACAACTGATAACAGAGATTAGGGTTGTGTCCAGCATTCCCAAGTACATTCGCATATTATGATGAATGTGCAGTGTTTAATGCTGTTTTGTAATTAGACAGGTGGTCGGGGTATGCTAAACAGTGGACCTGAAGTGGACCATCCTAGACAAATGCTCACAACATCTACCACCAGCTTTCACACTGTGTAGAGCTGGAGTAAACCAAGGAGACTTATGGAATGAGGAATGAGGGCACTGACCTAAAGGTATCAAGGTGTCAAGACAATTACTGAGGAAAGCTTATAAAATTTAACAGCGTTATCAGCAGATTGCAGAGCATAAAAGGGAGTAAGGATGGAATCATCAATAGGGAGTCAACAGAATTAGCATTACAGTTTTAGGACTCGATTTAGGGATAGGTAGAGAGAACTCAGCCTTAATTAGAATATGGTCAGATACATCTATACAACGTCCATAAAAAGTTCCAATGATCCCAGAGGTGGAACAGATTAATCAAGAAATTGACCTTTCTTATGTGTCGGGAAATCCACATGTTGAACTAAGTCAAAGCAGCAAAGCAAAGTTCAGAGGCAGTAGAAGTCCCAGAGTCTAGGTGAATATTAAAGTCTAGCAAAAGCATAAGAGATTTTACAATTTACAAATAAAACTAACAAAACTTTTAAAGTATCAGTACTCTGCAAAGCATAAAAAGTAATCATCCTGTTATCCTATTAATATCAGATCCCTTTTATTACTGCAATCTTATCTATTATAACAAGAAACCAAATTATGTCTGACTCCACACACTGTATCCGTAAACAGCTGGTTAAATTAAAACAAGGGTTATCTTGAAAATTTTGAAAATGTAATGCTGTGATGTTTTATTTCCACACTCTTATTTAATTTATTTTCTGGAATATTTACTTACTTTGCATTAACTCTCCAGGGGCATCACAGTGGTGCAGTGGCTAGCACTGGCACCTCACCTCACCTGGAGTGGAGTCTGCATGTCCTCCCTCTCTTACCTCGTACGTTCCAAAGACCCGAATTATAGGTTAATTGGTGTTTCCGAAGTGTCCTTACTAGGCGAGTGCGTGTATTAGTGTGTCAGTGTATGTGCCCTACTATGGATTGGCGCCCTATATAGGGTTGTCCTTGCTTTGCGCCCTGTGCCGCCGGCTGCATACAAAAATGAATGAAGGAAGGAATAAGTAACTCATTGCATAAATAAGAACCACATTATGGTCTGTATTGTACATGGACATTTTTAGGTGTGTGCATTTTCTCAGTTTGTACTCATTGTAAAAAAGTTTGCTGTTATTCTAAGTTTAAAGTGTTTAAAAGTTGATATTGCATTGCCTGTTCTGGAAATTAGGTTGTCTACGTGGACTATTTCTCTCTTGGTTGTGTGAAACCAGCAAGGTATGGTTATTTATGTTTATATTTCATTGTACATGGTTATATTTTCGTTCTTCAGTAATGTGTGCTTAAAACTTAAAAACACTGTTTTGTGTATTTTCTAGAGGGATTAATGTGTATTACGGCTGAGGCTTTGGATTCTGTGTAGACGCTATCACTGACAAATTTTAGTGTCTTGTGAAAACACCCTTTATATTTACATTACAATAGTGTATGAAAACTATGTGACTATAGTAATGCTCGATCAACGACCATTTCAGTCAACACCCTAGTTTACAGAGCACGATGCGGACGTTAAAAAATACAAACCAGGATTTGTTTATTTCTAATAATGAGGTTTTTTAGCATAAACTACAGGAAGTCTGAATGGAAAAGAATGGAATGACCAAAGCAGGGCAAATGCAGATATTTAAATCACTCACACCATTTATTGACAGGCTACTCTTTTCAAGTTTATTTATGAAAGCAGTGGATCAACTAGTGTATTGTGTACAGACATGACTCACAGCAAATGGACAGAATGACAGAAAGCCCATCACCAGAAGCCATCTTGTTCAGCAGAGATCACTCAAGTGCTGCTGTCTTTACACAGAGTGTAATGTTTAAGGCTGATTATTGTGTTTCTCCTCAAGGCAGGCTATTATACTTCTTCCACTTTGAAGGCAGGGTTACATTGTAGCAACAGAACCTTCAGCCCTGAGATTCCAAAAAGATGAGATTTCTTCTCACAGGGCTTCTTCTCCCACTCAGGTAATGTAATTCCATTGATACTAAAGTTACACTTTTAACAGAACAATTTATGAACATGGATATATCTGCATAGCTTCTACACCATCTTCGTCTACAAACACTGAGGGATATAGCCCCAGTTATCACACACACACCAAGCACTTCTTTCGGGACAATGCATGTATGTGCCGAGAATTATTATAAATTATAATAGAAAATAATAATCTGTATTTTTAATACAGACATTGCAGCCATAGATAGCTGGTCACCTTAGCCAATCAATGCTGCAGATGCACGAGCAGAGGTGCAAGTTAAAGAGCCCATCATTTGTGAGTGTGTGTAACTAACTTGTTGGTTGTGTGCTCGCTTGATTGTTAACTCATGTTTGGACTAGGCTATGTTTTAACTCAGTTGATATGTTTAGAGACTTTTTATGTGAATGTGATTCATTTCTGTTTGAACGTCTTTTTGATGCTTATTTGTAACGAGCTGTAAACGATGCTTGCAAGGGCATGTGCACCTGTCCTATTGTAAGTATCACCTCCCCCCAAATCTGTATATTCCCTAACCTAAAATTAAGTAAACTTGTTCACTGTAATTTACTCTCTGCTCCTTGTATTTTGTAATACCATCTATCAATGCATTTTTTGGGTACCTTCAAACAAAGCTATCAGGTCCATCATACCACCCTCTTAACACTAGAAGCACCAACTGCCGATATTTGATTGTTGTGACGTATTACAGGAATTATTTTATTTATACCTGTAAGCACAGAGCACCAAACTTTTGATAGGTAAATGATTTAATAAAGGACCATCAAAAGTGATATAAATTAGATCCAAAAACATTTTTAAATATTAAAATTCAACAACATTAAAATGTACAAATAACTGCCATGCACGTTTAGCAATAGATAACTGACAGTCAATAAATAATCAACACAATAAATGTATTTTTGCTTCATATCTGAAGCTCAAAACAGAAGGTTCAGATTTTCCGTACAAAAGGTAGCTGAGGTGTGTTCTCCCAAAGAATTGCCGCTGACAAACTGGCCAAGGGAGGAGCAGAGCTTATATAGGTTGGAGGCAATCAAGGTTGAGGAGCAGCAGGTGTGAGAGGTGGAGCTGGAAAATAAAGTGGGAGAATGCCAAATCCACACACACACACACACAGTGTAGACATGCCACAAAAAGAAGCAGAGATTTCTACAAACAATAGGAAAGCCAGACACGGTGCCACAGATCACAGCATGCAAAAAGTCACTGTACACCTTCCCAGGAAAAAACAAAATATAATATTCCAATTTACTTTGATAAATGTGGACTGGTGCTTTCTAGAGTTGTTCCTGCCTTGTGCCTTGTGTCGCTGGTTAGGCACCGGTCCTCCCACAACCATGACTAGGACAAGTGGATAAGACAATAAATGATGAATAAATGAATGAATGATAAATGCAAGAGATAACAAATTCCTCAAAACACAGTGTCATTAACATTGACGTTGAAGGTGGCATTTTAAAAAGTTATTGTATTATACAAGAGCCATAACGGCCAAACTGGTCACAACAACAAGGTTTAATTCTTACAACAAAGTATAACTACCAGCAAAATATAACTATAAAACAGTTTAATAATAAGTTAACTGGCTGAAACTTCCAAAATAATGACCACTCTGTTTAAAATAAAGAGCAAGGTTTCACCATCTAACATCCATCCAATCTACGTCGGTAAGTCTTTTCTTTTAACTAAGGTCTTAGCAATTATATGAATATAAATCTCCAGGTGTTGTGACTGCAATTCCCAACATGATGTTAGAATACGTAGTACTGAAGTTCATATGTTTGTAATCATGTACACATGCAGGATTTTAATATTTTATTTGCCATATCATAATTAGTATACAATTCCTATGTTAAATGTTTTTTTTACATACTGGCAGCTTATTATTTGTGTACTGTTACACTATAGTGTATATAGGGTGTTTTGATTCTTCTGATTAAGCCATTGACACAAGCCAATCAATGCTGTGGGCTGCAAAGTTACATTACTATACTCTCTGTGCTTACTGTGAATCTTTTCCTGTAGAAATACCCTTATATGTACATTCCAATAGCCTTAAAAGGACTATTTCCATTCCTGTTTCAAAAAACTCTGACCTTGAACACTGTCACTAAGGTCTGCATGTGACTCCCATCCATGCTGGAATGCACCACCAAGGCTTGAAGCCAGATCTCTGCTGTGGCAGGCTAGTGTGTTAGACCACTATACCATCCTTTTCCCAGTAAACTAAGCCTAACAGATAGTAGATTTGTAGATATCTGAATTCTAATTAATTCAGAGTTGGCTCTGTCACAACCAAAACACTGATAAAAAAAAAGATTCAGCAAGAGTGGTCTATAAACAAACATTACAGATAGACTGCTGACTGGCTACCTATCTTTTTCAGGCTCCTTTAATGATCAGTTTCTAAATTGCTGTCCTCACTTGGAGCTGTCACACTGTATCAGTAAGTAACTGGAAATTAGATGTCAAAGAAGGATGCGGTAGTATGAGCAGCCTCGCCTTATAAGCCAGCAGCCATATCCACATGATTTAGAGGATTCAGTAAATGCTTCCTGTTCCCTTGTGGCGAACAGTGTCGAGTGAAATATTAACTTCTGTAATCTGTAGCTTTCATGATTTTTGTTTAGTGTGTATTTGATGTGCAAACACAACCTAAATGGCTAGTGTAGTTTGCCTTGCAGAAGAATCGGTGTTTCTCCAAAATTTCCATTACACATTGTGCATATTACACTGATGTGACAAAAGGAGAGTATTTTATTGTGTAGGATATTTATTATTTACTTGCACTGCTCACAAATAATAGGGGATGTTTCCAAATGAATAAGAAGCGCTTAAAAAGAAGCATTCGATTTTATTTCATTAAACAAGATCAGAAAAGCAAATGAAAAGTCAAAGAAAATTGAGCAAACTAAATTGCTGAGTGAACAGAAGGGGACATATTTATGGAGGTGAACCAAACATTGACTGTTCAGTAGAGGCATGGATAGGACCAGACTGTCCAGCGGTTCTTGTGGGATCCTCTTCGTATTCATTTTGAAATATCCTCTAATTTTTGAAACTAGCAGTATACTCTATATATACTCTATATACTCTATATATACAGGATGAGTCAAAAGGCAAAAGACACATCGGGAGCTGCAAAGGACTTTTCGCAAAAGCTTCCAAAACCACTGTTGAGGTTTCTTGGTCAGTAATGGTCTAATAGACTCCTCACATTTTTATAAAAATGTCTTTAAACATTTTCATAGGACCACACTGAACAGTTTAAATTTGCTGTGCCACAAAAATAACTTAACAGAGAGAGAGAGCAGTGTATATACATATATAGCTGTATGTAAAATCCCAACAGATTAGCAGTTTCTGAAAGACTCAGACCAGCCTGTCTAGCACCAACAACCATGCCACGTTTAGATTCACTTATATCACTGTTTTCCCCATTCTGATCTTGCTTGGTTTGAACTTAAACAGGTTAGGCTGATTACATTTATATTTACGACATTTAGCAGACGCCCTTATCCAGAGCGACTTAAAAGTGATACAGTCTTACAATTCAAGCAATAGTGGGTTAAGGGCCTTGCTTAACCCATTAAAAACCATGATCCCCATTTGGGGATGTAGGCGGACAGAAATAAAGTAAAAAATGTTCAGAACAAAATTTGGCAGTTAATGGGTTAAGGACCCAACTGTGGCAGCTTTTCAGAGGTGGGATTTGAACCCTGGATTATCAGGTCCATAGTAGATATTTGCGTTAAACAGTTGAACAGGTGTACCTACATACCAAGAGAGTGTATATTACAACATAAAATACTTTTTAAAATGTCTGGGATACTTTACAGTTATTTTTGCTAATCCGGCACCTGCTTCCTGTTTCGTGACTATCTGACAGACTGTATTTATCTGTCAACACAATCTGCAATACGGTGAGTTGCTCCAAGGTGACAGACATCCCTGCGACAGCATGTTGTTCAGATGAAGGCTGTAGGGGTGACCCTTTTAGCCACTACAAGTGGACCTGCTTATTGAAAAATCTAACACACACATGCAAATGACCAGCAGATTTCTCCCGCCTCTGCTTGTGAATCCACAGCATTGATTGCTTGTTAAGGTGACCGGCTGTTCATGGCTGCAACGTCCAGAGTTAAAAGTCAGATTTTAAATTCCTGTTCAAATGTATTATCATTTTTAAAAGCTCAGTCGTTGAAGCAAACAGATGTTGTTTTGATGCACTTACCTGCAGATACATCTGTATTTTCTCAGTTGTGCTTATTTTAATAACTAAGTAATGTAAAATGACTCAAGAATGTAAGTCTTGTGTAATTAAAATGTGAGCCACTAAAAATGAAATCTTCAAGATTTACAAACTTCTGGCTTTTTGATTTGAGTAGAGCTTGAGTTTTACATTTATATTTAATATAATAATGGATCGGAATAAGTAGATACTACAGGAGCCTAAAGAGACACGCTACTGATCCCTTTTGGTCTCCCTAACAACCAACAATTGCCACTGACCTTTCTTATGCATAACAAGACTTCAATAGAAATAATGTGACACACAGCAGACACAGTACACTAAATGCACAAAACAATTCAAAAGTCCCCTTGATCTGTCCTAACACAAAGAGCACAAGTGTCATCATACTAACCACACTATGCTGTGCGCGTTGGAAACACTGACATGGCGTCCCAAAGGGCTTTAAACAGGCGCTACTGTATTTGCTAGTCCAGCTCGTGTTTACCCTGAAATGAATAAGCCAATAGAAGCCCATACGGGTGGATCCAGACAACATGTACCTTCATTGTTTGTTTGGCAACACAGTAGTTTATCTTAACACTTTTAGTCACAGGAGTGAAAAGGAACTCGGCAGTGCGTGACATAGAGAGTAACGTGACGGGTGTGATGAGTCCTGGGAAATGTATTGAGTTACTGTTGCCTTTCTATCAGCCCAAAAACAGTCTGGCCATTTCCCTCTGATCTCTGGCATCAACAAGGCATTTTTGTCCAGAGAAACTGTTACAGGATATTTTCTCTCTTGTTGATCACTCTTTGTGAAGTATATGTATGTCAAATCCCAGTAGATCAGCAGTTTCTGAAATACTCAGACCAGCCTGTCTAGCACCAACAACCATGCAACGTTCAAAGTCACTTATATAATGTGTTGATGCTCACACCATGCTCACACAATAATGTTTTTCTTTTTCTTTTTCAATATATTATTCTATCAATGGCATGCAATATTTAGTACTATACTATAAAACAAACTTTATGTTAATGATTTTGCCCAAGTTATTAAAGCATGTTTAAAGATGATATACACAGTACATATTAAACACCTCAGTTTCTGATATATTAATTGTACGTTGAAACTATCAGAACGTATCCTCATCGTAATTCGAGACTTCTTAAAACAGACATGGTGCAGACATTTTAATGCAAAATAAACAAGGATCAATTTACAAAATCATTTGCGGAAAGCACCCTATCTCAGAAAATAGGGTGAAAAAAGACAGCAGAACTCCGCTACGCAAAAGGCAGAAAAGAATTGAGATATTTTTTCCAGATTATCCAGCATTACAATAGCTGCATACTTACTAGTTGATTGAAAACTGCCATTAATACATTTTGCCTTGGGGCAGCATAAACAGCATATACCTTACAGATTAAATGATTTTGTAATGCACTGATTCTCAGCTACTGAACAAATAAGAAGGTTTTTAGGAGGGCAGCTGGAGTTCTGTTCCGTGCTCGGGCGTAGTTGGTGACTATCCTACATGAACACTGTGTCCGAGTCTCATGTTTAAGAGAGCCTCAGCAAAGTCCAGCTTACCAAAACATGGCACAGTATGGAGAGATCCAACCAGTCAAAACCAGAAATTGGGGAGAACATGCTCAGGCACAGTCCAGATCGCCATGTGTTCACACCTTTAAAGCAGCTTGACTTTCTTTTTAACTGTATTATTTATGTTCTACAGAGAGTTAATGTTAACATAGTAGAACTTATCTGACCTGTACCAAAAAGCAAAAAATATTTCGTCCTTCCTTTTTTTAGCAGAGCCCTTGCTACAGTCCTTGCCTTGCACTAATTATAACCTGAGAATGGAGACCAGGCAAAAGGACCTCGACTGTCAATACCTTAATATCCACGAGATGCTTAATCTGAGCTTCAAGGTCACTCTGTAGGACTCGCAAACTTACAATCAACACACAGCTCCTAGATGAGATTCTTATCTCCCCATTTACTGGTACGGTATATCTTCTTTGCACACATGCTCTTGACGTTTTCCAGCCTACAAACATTGTACACGTATATCTCCACCCCAAATCTCTCATCTCACAAGCTTACAGTGTTTTCATGCTGAAAGCAGCTACGTACATATAAAGAGCAATCGAACCGCCTGCACAAGCTGTCGACTCACTTACACAAGATGAGGTGTGGAGTACAAAATTGCCTGCAAAGGACAGACATCAAATGACAGAGCGGCGGAGAGAAAAAGAGAAGCGCTAGACAGTAAAGAGCAATCTGAAGATACAAAGTCCCCAAGGGGACTGGCCACCAATTTTCACAAGGTCAACGATAGAGCAAGGAAGGCTAATACTCCCAGGGATCCATGACTAGTGTTCCAAGGCACGAGGTAAGGACTGATCCCTGAACAGCAGGTGTTTCTCACTTCAGTGCTCTTCTGGTCCTGCGTCTGCTTTTCCACCCGCCACAGACTGACAATGTCAACGCCACTGGGATGTGTTGTATAATATGCATTATTCAACACACACAGCATAAATCTCCTGAATGGTTCCACTCAGGTGTTTCATAGCTTCGACAAAGACACAGACAAACTCTTTTCTCCAACATAATATCCATTACAGGCCCAGCAAGCGGCGCATTTTCTGCGTCCTCCCCCCGAGAGCTCTTATCCTGAGATGGATTTCCCAATTGGGATCAGTAGTGAAGGATTGAAAGCTGTACCGTTGGCCCCATCTCTTCTCTGTATTAGAGAAGCTTCATCCTTGGCACATCTCTTCGTTCTCTTGAATTGTGATTGGCACACCCTGATGCTTAACGCTCTCCCAACCTTAGAACGCAGCCATTAGCTTTCACTGGCGAGCAGTGAGCAATGACCGTCATTTAGAATGACAGCCCCATAGCACCACTATATAATAAGCTAATATCATTTTGGGAAGGTTCAATTTTGATTCATTTCCCAGTTTTGATTCATTCTACATACAAGACATAACAGCTCCCGTTTTTTATGTCCCCTGTCGGTCTTGTAACATCCAACAAAATATCCTCTCGCTCTGAGCTGTGGTTACAGAGGCAGATGGGTGTACAAAGAATTTATTGTCAAGCTGGCCATAAACAAGTCCGATTGCAAGCCACTGTTTACCACTCTGCCTTTGATGCTCGCTCACATAAAGGATACTTATGTAAAATATCTTGCTAGTTTCCCTTTCAGAGGTTTTTTTTCCATCTGATTCCATCTTTTTTCATGTCTACACAGAGGCACTGCTATCGTTACCAGAATATTTTTGCTTGACTTACAGTCTTTTCGAGAATGAATAATTAATGAACAAATACACTGAAAGAGGTGAAAGACCAACTGTAAACAATGAACCTTTTCGAAAAAAAAAGGGGGGGGTGTCGTGCTTTATGAAAGACACACACGTATACACACATATACACACACACACCAGCAGGCAGAACATCTTGGAATCCATCTACACTAAGTTGTTTAGTATTTGTGCCTAAATATGCCCAATGCATACTGGGAGTGTGCAATATGTATCATATGCAAAAATTATTGTTTTAATGATGTTATTGAGCAGGGCTAAAGGATATGGTGATATATATCGTCTGATGATAAAAAAACGGGTTCTGTTTAATGTTTCGCTTTGTCTTCTATTTCGTAGTGTCGCAAAAAACGCGCTGTATGTGCAGTTTTGTTTGGATGATGATTCGTTAGGGCGACCCAAACAAACATGGGGGTGAACACAGCGCGTAATTTAAAGCAGGGGAGACCAGCAAGCACAGATCACAGATCTAAAAGAATAGCTAATGTGTGGCGTGTGGCAGCTGAACAAACACAGCCCTACATACTTTCATTCAGAATTCAGTCCATATGTGTAGCCTTAAGAGCTTTAAACACTCAACCACTCATCGATTTGTTAAGGAGACCTACTGCTAACCTATGACGAGCCAGTGTTACATTTGTGTTTTAAGTGCTACTTAGTGAACTAAATAGCGCTAGATTTATTTTAGACACAACCATATCTTCAGCTCAGAAGCTCTGGAGGAACAACACCAAAAACAAAAAGACATTTTAATAAGACATTTAAAGCAGTAACCCATTGAAAAGGTGGAGTTTGGCAAAGCTAAAAAGGCAAGGAGGTTAAAGCTAAAGCGAGCAGAGCCAGGCACAAGTCATCAGCCCTCGCTATTGTTCCTTAGAATGACACAGTTTCTATCATAATGAAAGTTGAATAAAAATGTTCATTTGTGCCATAATTTATCATTCTTAAACAGAAGGAAAAATGGAAAAAACGCTTGGACATATGTCCAAAAAGGGAAACTCGGTTTATTTAGATATTTAGACTTTTTTGTGTAAGTTTGTTAGTTTACACTGCTTATTTTTAAAAAGCTGTAAATGGTGTTCGTAAGTGTACGTGCCTGTCCTATTGTAGGTTATACTACTTTGTTTGTCCCTCCATTACCTGTATACTTGCTCCAACCTATAATTATGTAAACTGCTTCACATTCGGTCAAGACAGCACTACAGTTTTTACTTGAATGCTTTAGTTTTAGGTAAATAAATAATTACATTCCTGTACATTTCAAGTGTCATTTGCATTGATGTCATTAGTAAGCAACGATTAATATCCTATTAACAAGAGCGAGCTATTACAATGGAAAAGTTTTCAAACACAGTTTTGAAAGTTGCAGACCACTGCCTAGTTGTCATTATCGATTAAAATATTTAGACATAATTTCTGTCCATATCGCATATCCCTACTGCATTCTAAATTAACGTAATAAATAAACATGTTGGCCATTTTCAGTTGATTACAGGTCCTTTCTAGTTTCCTATGCAATTTAGTTTAATTATTCCAGCACATACAAGTGATAGATTGTTTACATCTGTAATAACATCATTTCTGGGCAACCGTAGCCTCTGCAGTACAGACAGGCCTAATTAACGTTCAGGCTTGACATAATGAGGCCACGTCCAAGATAACTTTCATCTGCCAACAACAAAACAACAGAATAATTAATGAAGGCATTTCTCTAACCAGTATCCCTATTACTAATACTGTATCAAATTCATTTAAAATTCCTAAGAAAACCTCAAAGTGAAAAGCCAAATCCAATGCTTCAAATTTAGATTGAATCTCAGATAATGTAACTCTGAAAAGTTTCCCCCAAGACACAGTGCGATGATGCACTGTGGGTCTTTCCCTCCCAGCCACGCAGAAAACAGCCTGGAGAACCCTCACGCATGACAATTAACCCAGAATTATTTTGTTATTGTGTTTTCTTGGCAGCCAAAATGCTGTGTGTCTGCCAACAGACGGGATGCTGAGTGAAAACGGGGAAAGCTAATGTACAGAGTCAGCGGGATAGTTCACTTCCTTCAACTTCAGGGTTCATTTGCTCATTCTCACAGTAAGAACACTTGCAAATGATGTTAAAGATTTCCTGGGACGTTAAAGATTGACAAGCTCATGTACGACTACAATCTAGATTTGTAATTTGTTCATGTTATCATTTATACCTGCCCGTGTTTTTCATGCTGTAGTACACACAATACAATACTCGGAGGCTTTAAAAAGCAACTGCCTTATGGCTACATATATCTTAATAGCAGATGGTCCACCTATGTAGATAAATTGCCAGGAGGTACAGCTGTATATGATGCAATGCACCTGCGTAGGCATGGTTAGATCAATTTCCCACAGGCAAGTGAATTATGACTGCAGGCCCCGCTTGGGTTACTAGATTAGTGCCAATGGTCATAGGGTGTACTCAAACACAGGATTCCTATCTATTAGAGTAACATATTAATGATCGAGGTCTTAAGAAATAGAAGGGAATAAAAATAAGGCTTTTTAATCAGCTGGACACCTCAACCAATCAACACTGCAGATTCACAAGCAGAGGTGGGAGTTAGAGATTAAGAGCTAAAGTCCGACATTTGTGTGTGTGTGTGTGTGTGTGTGTGTGTGTGTGTGTGTGGAACTAAGATACCGGGAAAAGACAGTGTTCTAACTCGGGTGACGTGTTTAAATAGTATTTGTGCAAGTTACTCATGTTTGTGTGGATGACTTTCCACTAATTATTTGTACCAAGCGGTAAGTGGTGTTTGTAAGTGTATGTCTATCCCAAGGTAAGTAGTACTCTTATATTTGTCCCTCTATTATCTGTTTATTTCCTCTAACCTATAACTATAAAAACTGGTTCCCATTTAGTTGAGTCTGTGAAACAGTCTTGTGTTGTTTGTAATAATGTCTATCAATGTATTTTTGGCTTTTGTCTAAGCAAAAATGTTACGCTTATCCCACACACAGGGTTGTGCCAGTACGTTACTGTATTTTCTGTAATTATTGTGATATATTATCCATAAATAACAAATGCAGTGCCATTATTGTTTTTGTGGGTAGCATTCACCTAACTCATGTTTATGTATGCATTTTACGTTTATAGTTTGCATTGTAAAAATGTTACATTTACAGTGTAGTCCATGTGACTTTGATAAAGTCCAGTTAACAACTAAAGAACGATCAGATTTTTGGGGTTCTGTTATCGCATTTTGGTTGTAGAGCAATCATGAATTAATACGTGGCGTCCGAAACTATGTACTTTCATACAGTGAACAGTGAGAGAAATCAGTACACAAGAATGGATTGTATTTTCTGTGCATACTGCGTACTCATATACTGAAAGAGCATACTGCTTTAACAGCCAAACATACTGGATGGAATGTAGTATGTACTGGTTAAGTATTGCAAGTTCAGGTATAGCCATGATCTAAATCGGTTAATTGTCATTATAGTAAACTATCCACATATGGAGCTAAATACAATTTGTTCACCTCCTCCTCTTTGGTCCCTTAGTCAAAAGTTTAAGTCTGTATTTCCATCTAGTGATTCAGCCAGGAACTGCTGGGACCTATGACCGAGGAGGTTCATACCAGGCGGCAGCAATTACCTCGCAAAATATGGCTCATAAACTCTTAGGATCAGCTAAATCAGAATAATAATTGCCGATGGCATATTTGGGGTGAAAATCAGCCGATACGATACAAAGCTGATCGAGCCTTCTGCTCACCTGTATTACCTTTTTTTAGAGATTAAGTAAGAATAGTGTGTGCTACGATACACATCACATATTTTATACTGAAGCAAATCCTGACCCTACTTATGATGTCTGTACGCTGCAGAGGTGAGCATTTCAAATACAGAGATATAATCTTTACTAAAACAATTATTAATACAGGCTGGTGAAAAATAACCAAGCACATCTATTGCACTTTTTACATGCACCTATTTAGTGTAGTAAAAAAGCAGGTCAAATCAAAACCTCCAACTACTCCCAGTACAAATCCTAGGGAGAGCTAGCTCAAATTGTGTCAAATCAAGCCAACAAAGCACTCAGGGAAAAAGGCATGATTCAAGCTCCTTGACACTAATACTGCATGCGTGGGCATTATGCTGTCAGCAGGTCACTCATGCTTCAAATTCTATTACGGTGAACTCCTCTGATTAAAGCTTAACTGATCCAGCATCTTTGTTCTCAGGCTTCGTTGCCTGCTCCAAATCATGTTTGACTTTTCACCAACTATTAGCTGCTTGTCACTCGCCCACACCACAGCATCCAATAAGCTGTTGGGTAAAAAGTCAGGTTCCCACACAAACAAGAATAGAAATTTAATACTATTCAGGGTTTTATTCAATCTATCAGGCAGAGTTTGAGTCCTTGCGGTGCCTTCAGGCCAGGTGGAACAAAAAACGGGCGACTGGCCATATCTGGAGGCTTGAGATCATGGCCCAGGGCTGGAACAGTGACTCCTATACAGTCCTGCAATGAATGGCACCCCATTAAGGGTAAGTGTTTGTCTTTGCTCTATAAATCCAGATCCAGGTGATATTGAAAATGACACAGTCGTTCTAATCAACGCCTCTGAGAATTGTCTGATAGTTTAAACCTAATATTAATTAGGCCTCTTCCCGCTGACCTTAACCTCCTGAGACCCTGCGTCCTCATATGTGGACATTACATATCTGCAATATTAGCAATAATAGAAAGCTACAGCATCCGTAAAGATCAAGTACTCATATGAGGACATCTTGTACAAAGACAAATTTTATTTTGAATATTTATGTCCTACTAATCCCAAATACCTAGGTGAAATTAAAATGCACACCAAGCAAAAGTCTGGGTCTCAGGAGGTTAAATCAGACGTCAGATTGACAAACTGTTGAACTCAGATAACTGATAGTCTCTCAGTTCCAACCTGTAGCTCAGTGTCATCATTATTAAATAAGAAGTTTTGATTTGCTGTCTGTGTTTCTGGTTGAATCTACTTTGTAGTGGTATAAGTTCATAATAAAGAAACACTGTACAATGACTGTATGGCCATTGACAAACACACAGATCTTGACCGCATTTCTCTTCACAAAAGCAAATTTGGGCAGTGTTTATCAGGATTTGAGTTATAACGGTTAGTTTTTCATCCTTGTTAAAGTTGGAAAAAGATGTCAGTTGTCACAGGGGTGGGGGAAAATTTATTCTTAAATGCATTGCGATGCAGACGTCTCAGAATCAGTATAGATTAGCAAAAGTCACAGATTAACAATTTTAATGTTATTTGATGAACAAACACAAACATGGAACTCTGAAGTGCGGAAGTGCAGCACACACACAGTCTGTGGCACAACAAAGGCTAACAGACATGAACAAGTGATGTCAAAGCTTCCACCCAACTCAGAAGCGAATTACAAACTGTATCGCAGCCTTCTATGAAAGGTATTTGCGTCCTTATTCAGTCACACTCAGGGCTTTTGTGCTATTTTGTGCACTTTGTGCATTTCTGCTCAAACGTTTAACTCCACTTTGAGAGAAAGGGCCAAATGAAATACAGTCGAATTTGGTTAATTGGACCACCAGCCGCTTATTCGGACCGAATTCGGGTTTGTGGAAAAACTGACATGGAATTAACTCATTATTACCTAATAGTAATTAAAATAAATAAATAATAGTGGTTATAATTATTATTGACTCATAGTAAGGCCTAGCTTACTATTTATTTCATTTCATGTCTTTGTCCTTGTGAACTTTGCACAACCGTTTGGAATATAGGAGCGTAATCTTTCTCATTGTGTAGCTATTGTTTTGTTATATTTCATAAACAGTATTAGATTAATCATGTTTGTATTGTATATTGTATATTGTGGTGGCCTAGTGGTTGTTAAGGTACTGGACTATGGACCAAAAGGTTCAGGGTTCAAATCCCACATCTACTACAGTTGGGTCCCTGAGCAAGGCCCTTAACCCACAATTGCTTGAATTGGACTGTATTAATTGTAAGTCATTCTGGATAAGGGCATCTGCTAAATGATGATGCATAGGTATAATATATTATAGCCTATAACTAATTAAAATGTAATCGTAATTACGCTTACTTGGCTTCCACCGTGAATAATGACGTATAATAATAAATAATTACAATAAAAAAAGTATTTGAATTAGATGCTAACAGTATTTATGAGAGTTAAATCATAGTAAATCATAATCATATAGACAACAAATAATTCTGATCGGCCTATAGTGACAACGCAACTTGTGCGCACAAACATACACAGCCAATGTGATTTTATTTCGATTGTATCTTTTTAATAATAAACAAATCTACAACTAAAACATAATTTTATGTTGATTGGAACTTTTCGCGGCTTAGAATCTCTTTCGCAATCTCTGGCTCACACACACAGCCCTGTCTTGCTGCAGAGACCCTGCTAAATGCACTTATTTACATTACAAAGAGTTGCTGAGAATTACCTGATGGCTGAGTATAGGGAGGGGTACTGTCCTCTGGATCTCAAAATG